>BQNB010022045.1:3070-63483 GCA_026074375.1 Tanacetum coccineum | reverse complement strand
AAGTCAACATGTGTAAGAGTTCACATGTTTGAGGTTGCATGGGATGTCTACACATGAGAGTGATACTCTCATGTGTCACTTTTTATACTTGCATGCACACATGGGTGGGATTTTCAAAATAAGTTGCCTTTTATTTAATTTTGAGTTCAAGGTGATATAGTTATGGTTTTGGGCATCCAAATTTATAGAGGGGGAATATATGAACGAAAATTTTGACTTGCAAACACGAGACATACGATAACTAGAGTTTACACGAAAAGGTTGCGGGTTTCCGGGGTTTCGTTTGGTCAAAAACTTAAGAAACGCAATTTAAAAAATAAAACCCTAAAATTAATGTCGAAAGTGATTAAAAATCACGAAACACTTAGAAAAGTTAAATTATCTCATATAAGGCCTAAATTAATTAATAACCAATGCCGGGACGCGCCCGATGACGCTTTTCAAATTTACGCGGTTTAACTTCCCGGTAAACTGTCAGATTCAAACGTAACATGTAAAAGTCAAAGATAATAGTCGGAAAGGTTTAAAAATGTTGATCTAAAATTTATGAGGTGTCACACTAGAGTTGTCAAATGGTAAATGAGTTACTTAAGTTAATATGGCTAAATTATGATAATTAAGACTTGAGGTACTATAGTTGCCAAAGTGGCAAACTTCCACCCAATAAATATCTATACTAGCTTCCTGGACATTCTATTTTTATCTAGAATGTGTTTGTGGGTGTCTGTGTCGTACTGTTAGCCTCAAAATATTGAGTCGAACAAGGAAGTTCGTTCATTTACTATATTAGGTCTCGGTCATTAATTAATATACGTTGTAATAGGCTAGACGGGTAAACGGGCTCTTAAATGTAAGCTAACCGGTCACGTGTATCGGGCGAAAGCCCAAGTAAACCCGAGCCCAACCCGTAGAAATACTATAGGCAAGTAAGCCTTTTAGTCTAGGTATAAATACCACTCTCAATGGATGGAGAGTGGGGTTGGTCATTTGTAATTTTCATTTTACAAGTAAACTTCCATTCTCTCTCACTTTCTCTCTCTACTCTCTCTCTCTACAATTATTCTCATCTCCTTTCTTAATTTCTTGTTCTTAATATGAAGTGGAAGTGATTTCTTGGATCCGACATTTGGTATCAAGAGCCTCGGGTAGATTGTGTTTGTTTTGTGGTTTAATAAGCTCAAAATCAAAATTTCGTGGCTTATTTTACATATAAGCTTACGTCCGAATTTTTTTTGGCTTATTGGTTTGCGTTTTGCTTCTCTACTCCTTGATTCACTTGTTCTACCACTTTTTGTGTTTGTTTTGTGGTTTTAATAAGCTCAAATCAAAAAAAAATCGTGGCTTATTTATCAAATAAGCTCACGGCACAAAAAAAATTAGGCTTATTGCTTCGGTTTGCTTGTTTACTCCTTCATACACTTGGTCTACATCTTCTATTGTCACTAAACTAGTTGCTTCGTTTTTTAGTTTCAAGATTTTCGACCTTATTTAGAGCTTATTTTCAAGCTTATTTTTTTTGCTTATTTTCGAAGCTAAATGTAAGATTAGCTTATTTTTTGTGGTCCAAACCGGTCAAAATCAAGAGACTAAGATCCATAAATTGTGCTTCAAAAGATAATGACACTTTGTTTGCTAGTTTAAATGGTCCTCACCCGATAGTGACACCGAGCGGAACATGTATAAGGCTAAGCGAAATATGCAGGTGTTTATAGCAAGCGAAATATGTATGTTAACTTGAAGCGAAATATGCAGGTTTAAGTTGTAACATTCCATATTTTCAGGTCTTTTACGAAGTCATCTATTTTACTAAAAAAATTTTCTCGTACACGTTTGCTTTTATTTTTAATAGTTAAGTTAAATCGCGTAAGTTAAAAATTATCGTTTATCGTAAACGGACACCAAACAATTAAATTTTTACATCAAGCAAGGGTTATATAATTATTTTAAGAATAATTATTAACTTTGTTTATTTTATTTTTAATGGTTACGTAAATTGATTTCGTTTCGCGATAAATTACGTTTAGGCACTCCCGGAACCACCAAAACTTTTCTACGCTTCAACAAATACCCACATTTATACCCAATACATAAAAATTAGTCAACAACATCACATATATCATCTATATGCCGAATTTATGGCATTGATATAAAGAAACTCTTCCATTTTGGTCAAATGAACACCATGCCTTCTCATTAATACCTACACCATACCTTTTCATTTAAACCAAGCCATCACTTGTCTCTTTGACCTAGACCATCCCTTGCACCATGCCTTGTCCCCTTGACTAAGTCCTTACACCATTTATATATATGTATCTAGTAAGAGAAGTCTTACAAGTATTCCTTAGCTAAAAAATTCACGCGAAATTGTAAGTCTTCTGATTCAAGCGAAATGGTGGTAACTTTTTGAAGCGAAATACGAAATTTCCAAGCAAAGCGAAATATGCAATTTTTCTTTCAAGCCAAGAAAAATATGCACTCTTGCAAGCGAAACATGTCAGTTTAGGAATTTAAACTTTTAAGACATTCAATTCAGAACAAACAAACCTTAATCTAAATCAATTAACATTCATGGTTTTCTATTGATTTTGTAAAATCCCGCGAAAGACATAATTCTTTTCTCAGTTTTAATCATAGACTTGTAAAATCCCGTGGACGTTTATTGCTTTTCATTTTACCACAACTTCAATCACAACAAATCTACTTAAGATCCTACAATCATTTTTCACTCATAAATTCTTCAATCATTCCCATCAAGACTACTCCAATTGTAAACTCCATAACCGACAGGCAAATGCATAACAAAATAATGGCAGCTGGGTTGCAAGGGATCGTCCACACAATGCTTGCAACAGGACGATATGCACAATGGTGATCACGGTTCTTACGATACATTGATACAAGACCAAATGGTAATGCCTTACGGAAGTGCATTCTTAAAGGTCCTTACACTTCAACGATTGTCACAACACCAGCTGTTACTGCAATAGAGAATTCACCACAGTTCCTGAACAAACAACATTTGAACAGTTATAATATGACTCCTGAAAACAGAGCTCATTTTGACTCAGAAAAAGAGCGATTCATTGTGAATTGACTGGAATTGGAGATGAACTATACGCTCAACTGTTGATGCATGTCAAGACAGCTCCAGAAAATGTGGGAAGCCATCGAAAGGCTACACCAAGGGAATCACTCAATATTCACGATGTTAAGACAAACTTATTTTGGAGTTTTGGTCAATTCAACCTCTCATGATGGAGAAACAATTGAGTACTTACTACACTAGATCACAAGATGATGAATTGAGAGAACAGAAACAAATTTGAACATGCTACGATGCAATTTAATGTTCAATTTCTTCAACAACTTCAACTAGAATGGTCAAGATTTGTAACAATTGTCAAGCAACAACACAAGTTGGATGAAGTTTCATATCATAAACTCTTTGACATTCTGAAACAATACCAAAAAGAAGTTAATGAACTCCGTGCTGAAAGAATAGCCAAGATTGCTAACCCATTAGCACTTGTTGCTACTGCTCAAACACTTCAAGACACTTATTATCAATCATCAAAACCTCACAAATCATATGCACCAACATCAAAAGCTTCACTTCCAACCAGATCTTATGCAACTACAAGATACAAAGGAAAAGAGATAGCCAAACCAATCACACCACCATCTGAGTCAGATTCTGAAGAAGACAGTGATCCTAAACAAGCTCAGAGGGATAAAGACATGTAGAAAAATTTAGCTCTCATTGCAAAGTATTTCAAGAAAATCTACAAACCTACCAACAACAACCTCGGAACTTCCTCAAACACCAGAAACAAGAATGTGGATACTACTCCAAGGTACAAGAATGACAATCAGACTGGACAGTTTGGGAATCAGAGGGAAGTAAATGTTGTTAGGGCTAGAGAAACTGTAGATGGTCAAGTAGTGCAACAGTCTGGGATACAGTGTTTTAACTGTAAGGAATTTGGTCATTATGCTAAGGAATGCAGAAAGCCAAAACGGGTTAAAGACTCTGCGTATCATAAGGAAAAGATGTTGCTGTGTAAACAAGCTGAGAAAGGTGTTCAACTTCAAGCAAAGAAATCTGACTGGCTAGCAGACACGGATGAAGAAATTAATGAACAAGAGTTGGAAGCACATTACAGTTACATGGCAAAGATCCAGGAGGTTCCTAATGCAGACTCATGCACTGACGCTGAGCCATTGGAACATGTACAATACGATACTGACGATAATGTGTTTGCCAATGACATACAACATTTTAAACAAACTGAATCCATTACTAACACATGTGCAGTGGAAACGAGTGATAGTAATGTCATTCCTGACTTACCGGATATGTGTGATAATGATATTCAGGATGACCAAAATGGATGTAAAATAGATGATGACGTGTTGCACTTGCCTAATTTAATTGCTAATTTAAACTTGAATGTCGATGAAAATAAAAAATCAAAGCCAATTAAAGAAAGCAAATGCAACATTGACTTTATAGAATTAACTAGTTCCAAAATTATTCTTGTGGAAATAGTAAACTCTAAGGAATCTAATAGTATTCGGATAGTTGGTTTAGTTGCACTTCAAAATTAAACAGACTAGTTTTGAGAGGTACAAGGCCTTAAACGACCGTACAGTTGACTATGCAAACTAGAACATAAGTTTAAAATGAAACTCTAAGGCTATTAGCTCAAAAAGAAATTGACATAAAAGAAGGTTTAAAAGTTAAAGCCTATGAAATTTCTGTTGTCAAAGAGAAACACGATGAGTTAGTCAAACAGAGTCTTTTAACAAAGTCACATTACGAAGGTCTTGTCAAAGAGAAAACAAAGGTCATAACGGATTTGAAGCTTAAGGAAGAAAAATATATTGACAAAATGATTTCAATGGAAAACCAATTAAAGTTTTTGAATGAAATTGTTTACAAAAGAGTCAATCAATCCAAACCATTCATATCTAGCACCCCAAATGCCCTACATTTAATGGAAGACCTACCTTTGCCAATCCAATGTACCTCAAAAAGGCTCAATATGAGAAACCATGTTTGTATGTGATCCCACATGACCAATCTGATCCTGCAAACAGACTCGTCCCCGATAGGGAAGAGACTCTGACTCTTGATAACGAGAGTCGATCAAAATTGAATAAAGACTTAGTGAAACCTTTTTGACTTACACAAAGTTAAATAGTCTTTATGAAATTTTTAAACCCCCGACTCAGCATTATGAAATTCAGTTCGCACATGCAAATGAAATAAGAAAGAAAATGTAGAGAAAATCATTTGTGAAAACAAAACCAAATATTTTCAAAAACATCGATTTCTTACCAGTGTCAAAATCAATAAGCAAAAGTAGACAAGCATACAATGTCATGACGAATAACATTAATCATTTGAAAGAAATTGTCGATCAAGCGTGGGTAAAACATTCAAACGACCGTCTTCATCTTCGTTCCCCAACTGCTCAAGATATGGAAATCCTAATTAAGACATGTTTGATGCCCCTTGCCCTTAAGACTCAGAATGATAGTTTCGCATTTGTTCATGAACTTAAGAAAGAAATGCATGCGGATTTAAAGCTTGTTGAATCTCTTGAAGATGAAATTGATGAACTTGAATCTGATAAGGCAGAATTTTCCAACATGTATGATATGCTTTTGCAAGAATGTGTGTCGAATGATATTATGTGTTCATATTTGCAATCTTCATCTGATTTAGATGAGATCACTGAATTACAATGCTTATATCTTCATAAAGTCAGGGAATGTGACTGTCTTGCACAAAAGCTTTCTGAACAAACTGAATTTGTAAGTAAAGAGATTTACACTGAGCTTTTACGAAGTTTTGCTAAATTAGAAAAACACTCAATTTCTCTTGAAATCGCTTTGTGACAATGTCAAGAACAACTGAAAAATGACACAGTTTGCAAAGAAAAAGCGTCAAATGTATTTCGAAAGGAACGTGAACAATACTTTGAAATACAAGATTTGAAAGCTCAACTGCAAGACAAGAACATTGCAATAAGTGAGTTAAAGAAACTCATTGAAAAATGCAAAGGAAAATCTGTGGACACTAAGTTTGATAAACCATCTGTTGTTCGACAACCAAATGCTCAAAGGATTCCAAAACCATCAGTTTTAGGAAAACCGGCTCCTTTTTCAGACTCTCTTGAGAGAACAAATTTTGCAAAGAAAAAGTTGGTTTCAAAAACTAATGAGTCAGAGGGTTTATCAAAACCAGTCACTCCACATAATTTGCCTCAAACAGCAACGCAAGCTGTAAGAAACAAAAATGTGATTAAACCAGGCATGTATCGAATTGCAAGTAGTACAACACAAACTAGAGCACCACAGTTGACTCAGACTTCTAGGAATACTAATCCTCACGTGTCTACATCTACAAGAGTAGCTCACAGAACTAATGTTAGCAGACCACAGCCTAGGAGCAATTGATCGTGCCGGATTCACACCGTAAATATATATAAAATATAATAAAATATAAAATATATATAGAAGTGTAAAAACCAACAATCAATGATACCGAGAAGTAGTATAGAGCTTTCCCGGGTCGTAAATCCCCAACGAGGCTGGAATGGTAAATCGATACGATCGAAGATTTGAGTTTGAAGGAAGGAATGAGTTTGGGAAGTTGAATAAGTCAATTTAAACAATAACGGACTAAAACGTTTAAGAAAAACCTAAAAATTACGAAATTAAACTAGAAAACGAAACCCCGAATCCCGTACAAAAGGGGGAAAACCTAAAATCTTTAAAAATAACCCTACGGAAAATTTTTCACTTCTAAACTACTCTACGGGTCAAATAACGAAGAATGAAAAAGACTAGACCGAAAACGGAGTTCGTTTGACCCAAAAACGAGTCAAAACAAAAACCCGTACCCGGACCCGTTCTTTAAAAGATGAAGAGTTATAAAAATGACCCTACGAAAACTTTTATATTTTTCCTACAAACTAGATGACAAAAGAAAATTTTCTAAAAAAGCAAAATATTTTTTTGATAATTTTTGTATTTATTATGAATTAAATAAACTTTTAACTAAATTAAATTATAAAAAATATTAAATGTTTACAAAAAATTCTGAAAAATTTCCTAAAAATACTTTACAACTTAAGGTTCCTACGAAAAATGCTAAACAAAAATAAGCTATGGGAATAAGCCCCCAAAATAAGCCGAACAGCTTATTAAGCTTAAAGGGTGAAACCCCCTTAAATACTTTGCACCTTGGGTCTATAACGAAAAAGACCCAAGGGCGCAGTGGTTAAGTGTGTGGGGGATAAAGGGGATGTACTGCTTGGTCACGGGTTCGAGTCTTGCTCACCCGGACCAAGTATCTTCCCCTTTTGTTTTTTTTTTTAAAAACTCTAGGGTAGAAAGTGTACAAATTGAAACTAAAGGGTAGGCGGGCAAACTTTAGGAAAATTACACTACTATGAAAACGGGTGCCCCTGAACTATGGAAAGAGTGACAAAACAAACCCTACGCTTGGCTTATTTTTTAGCTTATTAAAAAGTGATTTTTAGCAAAAACTTAAAACGTGAAAGTTAGAGAACAGCTTATACTTAACAACTTTAACAAAGACACTTTTGACTTTGGTCAAAAGAATAAGCTATAAGATAAGCTTAAAGTGGGCAGCAAGCCAAATTGGCTTAAAAGCCAATTTTCTAAGTCTTATTGGTTGAATAAGCTGAGCCAAGGACTAAAATAAGCAAAAAGGGCTTAAACTAACTTAAATAAGCTAAAAGGTAAGAAAAAGCTAAACTAATAAGCTATGGAAAAGGGCTTAAGTGACAGAAACATGAAATAAGCCTAAAAGCTAAATTTTACTAAATTACTTGAGCAAATAAGCTAGAAAAAGAAAAAATAAGCTTAACAACTATTTAAACTAACTTAAAATGCTATGAGGAAGCAATTTGAGCTTATGGAATAAGCTCAATAAGCCAGAATGTGGCTTAAACCCCACAACAGTACTAACTTGGGTGTTAGTACTGTTGGTGTAAACAGCCAAAGGGCATCTTTGGGCTTAAAAATAAGCAACCAAATAAGCTTATCAAGGGCTGAAACTTTGAAGACTTATACTAGGGCTTATAAGCTCTTAAAATAAGCCAAATACTTGGGCTTAAGTTGGCTTAAAGGCTGAGAACAATAAGCCTAAAGTTCCCCTTTTGCACCAGGGGAACTTTAAGGCAAAGTTCAAGGGCTTATTTGACAGCTTATTTTAAGCTGTCAAATAAGCTCTAAAAGCAAAAAGAAGCTTAAACAGATTGAGTACTCTATCTAAGGGACTTGTGCACCAATTTTGAGCTTTTGAAAATTCATTTTACTTGCTTAATTTTGATTATGAAAAAGGGCTTTTGGTTTTGTACAAACTGTGACACAAAAAAAACTTGGTAGTTTTGACTTATAAAGTCAAAAGAACAAAGGCTCTTGACAGCCTTTTTAGACACACAAAACACACCTTGTTTAATGCTTAAACCCAAACCACAAGTGCTTAATCAAATAAGCACTTGTGGGATTCTAAAAACCTTCACAGTTTTGAAAAAGGTTTTAGAAAACCTTGGAAAACAATTTTCCAACTAAAAATGTTTTAACAACAGCTTAAAAGTGACTTAAAACTTGAGCTTAAATTGACCAAGTGACCATAACCCATGCCAAAACCCTTTTTGACCCGTTTTGGTCTTGTGCCAAACACCCCTTTATCTCAAAACTGTCAAACCAAAATGGTTTTAGAATCCATTTTTAAACTAAAACTTTAAAAACCTTTTATCTACTCCTACTTATTTTAACCTATTTAAACTATTTAAAAGCTAAAAATCCTAGCTTATTAAGAAAAATAAGCTAGTTTCTCTACTAGCTTATACTACACTTATGACAGTTTTTGAGAAAAAGCTAATGTGACACTAAATTATGCAATAAAAACTTACAACAGTCAAATAACAACTTAAACTAATGTGTTTACAAAGACTAAAAGCAAATAAGCTAAAGGTTTAAGCTAAAAATTAAGCTAAGTAAGAATTTAGAGATTAGACCTTGGATTTTTGAAGTTTTAGAACCAAGGTCACTCTTTCTGAGTGAGTGACCTAAAAACCTGTCCTAATGGCTCCTTAAAGGTTGTTATGGAAAAACAAAAAGGATGAGACCAAACTGTAATTCGCAACAAAGCACGACTTTTTTTTTGTAGCAAAGGGTTATTGCTTAAAAGAGGTATTGAATTTTAAGAATCATTTGCTCCAGTTTGCTCGCTAGAGGCTGTCAGGATTTTTGTCGCATATTTGCACACAAGTCCTATTCCAATTTATCAGATTGACTGAAAATGAGGCGTTTCTTAATGGTCCATTGAAGAGGGAGGTTAATGTTACAGCAACCAGACCGATTTGTTCCTGATCATCAGAAAGAAGTTTACCACTCTAAGGAAAGCTCTATAGGAATCAAACAAGCCCAAGAGCTGTATGATGAACTCTCAAAATTCCTGATTTCTAAAGGTTTTACAAAGGTATCATTGACCCGAATCCCTAATACGAGATAAAATACAATGAGGACATTCAATCGTAGTGCAAATTTACGTTTATGACATTATTTTTTGGTTCCAACAAAACCTTCCTAAAGTTTCTAAACGATTTGAAAAATTAATGCCACAGTAGATTTTGAGATGTCCTTAATGGGGAAATGAAATTCTTTTTAGGACTAATCCCTTCAGATCCCCAATCCCATGAGTATTTTATCAATCAGGTCAACTATAACTTAGAAGATTCTTAAAAAATATGAATGGAAAAAGGACAAAGCATGGTACAACCAATGGCACAAAACCTAAATTAGATGCAGAACTATGAGTGGAAAACCGTAGACCAAACTGACTACCGTAGTAAAATCGAGTCACTCATGTATCTGACATCTAGTAGACCAGACATAGTGCAAGCTGTATGTTATTGTGCAAGATATCAAGCAAGAACCGTCCTGAAAAAAACGCCTCAAAAGGTAAAAAATATCCTTCTGATACGATAAGAGGTACCAATTAACATGGACTCTGGTATCAAAGGGTTTTGGCTTTAATCTAACAAAGCTTTTTCAAGATGCCAGATCATACTGCCGGTATTGCGTTGATACTCGCAAAAGCATTTCTGGAGGAATACAGTTCCTAGGTGATAAATTAGTCAGGTGGATGTAAAAGAAGCAAGATTGTACTACAATGTCATCCGCAGAGGCTGAATACGTGGCGTTATCTGCAAGTTGTGCTCAAGTAATGTGGATGAGGACACAGCTTCAAGATTATGGCTTCAACTACAACAAAATATTGTTGTATTGCGACTCTCAGTCAGCCATAGCAATCTCATGCAACCCCGTGCAGCACTCTCGTACCAAGCACATCCATACTCGGTATCATTTCATCAAGGAACAGGTTGAAAATGGTATAATTGAATTGTACTTTGTCAGAATTGAATACCAATTGGCTGATATGTTTACTAAAGCCCTATCTAAAGATAGGTTTCAGTATCTTGTCAGGCGAATTGGTATGAGATGTTTGACTCCAGCAGAACTGGAGGTTCTGACAAATGAATCTTCTTGATACTTCATCAAACATCACCATGTACATACTTTTGAAAAAAGAAAAATACAAAAATATAAAATTTCAAAAACGAAAATACAAAATCAAAAAATCAGAAAATGTTTCACAAAAAGAATCTTCTCGACATGTCTCTTGGAATCGATAACATTTACGTACCTAGAAATGTAGATTAACATCAACACGGGCGTGTAAATGAAGTTCGAACAGGAGTTTCAAATGTTTTTAAAACATGTCATTTCTATTTTTCTTTATGACTTGTAATCACTCTCAGATTGCAACTCGGACCCGACCGACAAAGGAGAGTGTACGCATAAGTGCGCTTATCCTTAGCGTTAGAAGAAAAGTCTTCTAACATTTGGTTTTTCAAAAAAGTTGAACACAATTTTTTAAGAATTTCTCAATGACAATTCAAAATCTTTCAAAATTGTGTGTTCAACACTCCAATCCTCATATTGTTTTCCAAGATAATTATTCTACATTTGTTGTCATTTTTTAAATGAGTCAAAGTTTGAGGGGGAGTTTTTCTGAAAAACAATGTTTTAATGATTGTTGGATACATCATAACATGACAATTCTTATGTATTCAACACATTATAAAAGGTCTTAATTAACATCAAAGGATTAAAATGAACTATTACATAGATTGATTGTTAAAAGAATGATTTAGAGTGGTTGAGCACAATTTTTTCAAGAATTCTTCAATGACACTTCATAACTTTCAAATCGTGTGCTACAACAATGCTAACCCCTGCAATTTTATATTCATTTTACTCAACTGTATCATTGTTTTTGGTGTCCAAACTATGTAAACATCGAGGGGGAGCAGTTTTATGATTCATGTAATTCATGCTAAGTAAAAGTTTTAACCATGGTATTTCAACAACAAATTTAATCACAAGTATTTTAAAAACAAAGTGAATTAGTAATTTAAAATAAGGCAGAAATGTAATTAAAAAAAATGTGATACTTGAAAATATAATGATCTTATCGACTCAATGCTTGATACTCTTCGAAAAAGGTTTTATGTTACGAACTCATACCCTACAACATCTTATTTCATGACGATTCTGAAGTCATAAGGTGGTAAGGTTAGGTATTTGTCCTATGATCCAACCAGAACCGGAGGGATCTACCCAAGGACACTCTATAGTTAGAAATAGCAGTCCTTAGGTATGATTGGAGATGAATGTGTATAAGGGAAGAATGCCGACTAAGATTGAGCTAACACTGGAACAATCACAACAAGGTGTTAGTAATGACGTCTTGGTAAGCATTAAAGGGGTTGAAGAATTAAAAAGAAATGTATGGATAAAGGGTCTAAAGAAAGAAGCCCTCCACACAACTTAGGCAGAAACCGGGTCAATACATATGCTGTCAGAATCACAATGTTGATTGCTGATATTGAAGACGACATCATGGACCCAGTGATGCAATGCACAACCCTTCCCAGCCATTCGGGTTTCTCTCAATAGAAACTTGTCTCATTTGTCACGGAGATACACACGACTTCTATTGACTTTCTCACTCCGAGTTAGTTGATATTAAATAGGTGGCAGTCTGCTCCAGCCTCCGATTACTAAAACCAAAACGCACTAATCGAGTCTAGAGCCAAGAGATCCATAAATAAATCTCATTAGGACACATTCCATTACTAACACTTGTTGAACACCAATTAGTTCACAAGCTGTTAACAAGAGTCCTACTGCCATTATCCTATGTGATTTGCCAGAACGATCTGAGTGATACTTATGTTACTCACAATGAAGATGGTAAATCCTGCTTGACCACATCAAACAAAGCTCTTGGTAGGTGATTCGAGATTCTCAAAAATGAATCAAACTTGTGGTCACTAGAAAGAAACGATGGTGCTATTCCATTGAATCAAACTTGTTCCAAGGAAATGAAATGAGGCTTAATCAGAAAGAAAGTAACTATCTGATTCACTCTTACCGTGTTGTCTGCTTTGAGACGTTCCGGTAATGAGAACTAGCAAGCATGAGGTAAATCTAATACAATTTGAGTATAAGATCCTCCGCTTTGAGCTGGAAACCTTGTTAAGAGATTCTGTTGAATCTACTGATCACAGGTACAGATATTATACTGTAAAACGGTCCTACGGGTAACGAAGTGTTAATCTTAACAAATCCGACTAATGACAAATCGCGTCTTATCTTTCTAACCACAACGCATATTGTGCGTGATCGCGCGTCCATAGATAATGTTATTTCACAGTGATCCATAAAGATGGAGATGGTATCAGCCCTATTCCAGCTGAAGTCGGATCATTACCAACATGCTCCATGCTTAAACTAAAAGACATACATAAGCAAAGAGATTCAAGAATCATGAAAGCTCAAGAATTAAAGACAAAGACTTCTGCACAAACTCTGATATACAAGATCTTCCTTCAAAGATATCAAGTCTATCAAGGGAGATTGTTAGCAAGGTTTCAAGATGATGCAAAGTATGAGCATGTTGGTCAAGACACAAGATCGCAAGGTGGCAAAGATGATCAAGACGGAAGGATAAAGATTTAAAGATCTCGGACGCAAAGACGAAGTCAAAAGACAATGACAAAGGCTAAAGATCAAAGATCATAAAGCATGAAGGAACAAGCCTACAACAAGATAAAGACCAATACAAAGACAAGAGCTTAACGACAAAATCAACCTCATTAATCTCACGAAGGAGTGTCACAATGAACTTACTTCGGGGGAGATTGTTAGCCTCAAAATATTGAGTCGAACAAGGAAGTTCATTCATTTATTATATTAGGTCTCAGTCATTAATTAAATATACGTTGTAATAGTCTACCGGTTAACGGCTCTAAATGTAAGCTAACCTTCACGAGGTGTATCGGGCGAAGCCAAGTAACCCGAGCCCTGACCTGTAGGAAAGACTAAAGGTAAGGATTAAGCCTTTTATCTAAGGTATAAAATGCACACTCCATGGATAAGAGTAGGGTTGTCATTTGTAAACATTTCATTTGCAATAAACTTCCTAATTCTCTCTACTTTCTCTCTCTAGTTTCTCTCTCTACATTCTTCCTAGTTTCTTCCTACTTTTCTTGTTCATCATCAATATGAAGTGAAGTGATTATTTGGTTACCGACAAGAACAAAACATCCAGTGTCAGTAAAAAGAACACTGTTCTTTTTGTCACACATCTGTGAGACACTAAAAAGGTTAAACTGTAACTCCTTGACAAAGTACACATCCTCAAAATCAAGCTTACAGTTTAAGAGTTCCATTACCAAGTAATTTTCCTCCTTTAAGCTCCTCTCCCAAAGGTAACATTCCTCCATCAAATTCCTGATGTCTGCGGGATATGACACGTTTCCTGTTTGTGCCTTGAGCAATACACTGTCACATAGCCTTGAACTCTTTTTGTATGATGACCCAACACATAGAAATAATAATTAGTTCCTTTGGGCACCCAAGCATCACTAACTTAGAATCTGACTCGTGAATCACAAATTATGTCTCTTCAAAGTAATTATGCACTATTAAAGTTTTGTTAGGTCTCCAAACCGCAACATGCTGAGGCTTAACAACATTAACTTGAATTGCCCAAACAACATTAACTACTTACTGAATTTGCCTAGCATTATATCTACTTTTGGCCTAGCATATTAAAAACTATCCCTTATGCGGTATTAACATTTTTGGCAAAAATTTTATGTAGTTAATGATGTTTTTTTATTTGATAAGGCATCTTTAACGTTATTGTAGCTGATTTAGAAAAATGTGACATTGCTAGCACTAAAAACTGTAGTTTTTGAGATGATCAGAAATTGACAGGTCCGAGCATTATTAAGTGGTCTATGCCAGTTTTCCATTAAAACTGCTCTTGGAGCCATGTTTATGTGAGAACTAGGGTGAGCCTTTTTAGTAGAATAATTGTAATTCACCCTTGTATAATTATTCCCAGATACTACCCTTTCCCTTTGATGGTAATTGCAGTTAGCCTGCACAAGGTCACAACTTTCACAGACAAAGCAAGCTTTATTGTACATCACAAAGTCACTTCTTAGCTGTTGGGACTTCTGATTATTCCAGTTTCTTTGATTTCCCCTAGGACTTTGTGACCTGTACATTTCAGCATACTTGACTGGTTTCCTAACTGGTTTTTCTTGTTGTTTAGCTCTAACAAATTCTATCTTAGCAACAGTAGGAAAAACAGTTTTCTTCTCTAACTTATCATCTGACACCAACTCCTCAACCAATGGGGCATCAGAAGATTCCTTAACCTCATTAGAAGTATCTTCACTAACACTTTTACTAGGCTTAGGTCCATAGCCTTCAAACTCAAGTTGTTGGAACTCCTCTAGACCATAGTAGGACAAATCAAGGTTTGGGGGTGAAAATAACCCTATAGGAGGAGGTGGAACAGCATTATAATGCTACAAACCCTAAGAACCCTTCTACTTTTATCAGTATCCTACTCCTATTAATTTATCTATACTCTTAGAAGCATTATCAAAATTTTCAATTTTAAGTTGATTGCTTTCTTTTTCTTGCTTAAGCTTTTCTAACTCACTTTTAAGCACACTAATTTCTGAGTCTTTATATGAGATATCTCTTTTTAGAACAGCAAGTTGCTCACAAAAAATAACCTCATTCTTTTTGTAAAAGACAAGTTGCTCTTCTACAGATGCTAACCCTATTTTATAATTTGCTAAATTGAACTCAATTTTGTAAAACCTCTATCATTAAAACATCACAAGTTGATTTTTTAAGAGTTTTTCAAAGCTTTTTTTAGATATTTTTTGGAACAAGTTTTGCATTATAGTAAACCTCAAAGTCTGAGAAAAATCCATAGAGCCATGTTTGAAGGACTTCAAATCATCTCCATGATAGCTCCAGATCAAAACCAAGCTCCATCAATAGCCAACATGGGATTTGAAGAAATATTCTTCCACTTTATAGCCTTTAGAGCTGTCTTGATTCATGTCCTGTTATCTTGGTTCCTTGGTCCTCTACATTCCCTTGCAAAGTGTCTCATCTTGTGGCAATTGAAACACTCTACCTTGGACTTGTTATATCCAGCTGTATCACTCCTATTGATAGTGATCTTTCTACTAGTTTTTTGGAAAAACCTTCTTGTCCTCATGCTTAGCAATGCTAACTGTCACTTCAAATCCATCTTTTCTATGTCATCTTTATGGATTTGTTCAAGGTTCCACATATATAAGTCGAGACCCTTTTGTTGACTGGCCAAAAATGCATAAACCACTTGTCATCACTTAAGTTAGCAGTAACTAACTTAGTACTAGCAAGTGCAACTTGAGTGCTAGCAGGTAAACTTGATGTTAGCAGTACAAACTCCATAATTAGTATTAACTTCATTAGTACGTAGCTAAGGGATGATATAAGGAAAAATAACAACCGACCCCTCCTCTCCCCCTCTCCCACCCCACAACCCCACCCAAACCATCCACCCTACCACACCCTCCTTTATCACGATTCCATTCACTCTCCACCCCCTTTCCCCCTCCAGCCAGCCTGTCACCCCCCCTCCCCCACCCACGCTCACCCCCACCCGCCCCCCCCTCCCCCTCCCCCCCTCCCTCCGCCGCCACTCGCCCTGACACTGCCTTCCCTATCACACGCCCACTCCTGTACCTCAACACTCACCGGCACACTTCAGCATACGATCTACCGCTATAGCGAGCGCTTGCAGAACCATACACCACAAGTACCACCCCCATTGCCATAAAAGACTCTCGACCTCAAACTCACCAATGTATCTATACCAGAAACTACCACCCTCCCCACCCAAGCGACAACCAATCAGAAGGGCCGACATCTCCAAAATATCAAATTCAGATCATTTGTTAAATATTTTCACCCAAGATTAGCCGCTGACTTACAATCTATCCAGAAGCATGTTAAAAATAGAGTCAATGAGACTCTGAGCATTGAGCACACACAGTTCTCATAATACATTTGCATCAAGAGAAGTCTTTGAGTCATCTTTGTGTCTGCATGCCACTAAATCTTGTTTGTATACAGCAAACACAAAGTCTTAGACCATCTTATGTACTTATTAAATGTCATTAGATGTTTCATTAGGAATGCCATCAGTAACATACTTCTTGCCTTAATAACATTCTTCTTGCACCTTTTCTTAGTAGTTACAGGACCTGGTAAAAGTGTATTGATGTACCATCCAGCATTTGTTGTTTTATTTTTTAGTGAATTAAATACATTCTGAAGTTACAACTGTTAGTTTTGGAAGTTAATGTTTCAAGGTTCAAGTTTGAGCTGCCTTCTACAAAGATTAGAAAAAACAGTCAGAGGTCATTAGTACAATTAGTATTATAGTTAGTCTACCAGTACAAAGTACTGTCAGTTATTATTAGTACTGTTAGTTATAAATTTTAGTACTATTATTATAAATAGTTAGTATCTGGAGCTAAAGTTATATCAAGCGATATATTAGGAATAGATATGCATTGATCACTTGACGCATTTTTTAAGCCCATTAGGGTTTCCTTAGTGTATAAAAGGAACCTTATGGCATAGATCTAGAAATCAGTCAATCATAGGTAGTATTCATAGCTATTTTGTAATTCAAAATAATATTTAAAATATTGAAAGTTTAGTAAAGATCTTGTTTTTACTGTTTCATTGTTCTTGGTATTGCAAACTAGATTCCGCATAGTTTGTGATATTCTCAATCTTATTTCCTACAATAAGTTGTCTTGGATTTATCCAATAAACTAAGCTTTAACAACTAAGTAAGAACTGTCAAGTAGGGATCACCTAAGTGGTATCAAGCTTGTTGAGAAACTCTGAATAAGAAGAACACTATATCTACACAAGATCTCATAATCAAAGTGAAGATGGAATCACAGTCAGAAACTACCCAAACAGTGTTTGCACTAAAACTTTCTATACTCAAAACAGGAGACTATGATCTATGGAGCAATATCTTACTCATACTAATTATGCTCTTTGGGAGGTTATTGTGAATGGTGATGCACCTGTTGTTGCATCAGCTAGTGCTGAAGGTCCTATTCCTCCCAAAACTGTTGAACAAAAGCTAACAAGAAAGAATGAATTAAAAGCAAAACCGCAACTCTGATGTGGGCCATTTTCTGATGATACACCTATTGAAAGTTGCTATGAATCAAGGATGCAAAGAATTTATGGGAAGCTATCAAGACCAGGTTTGGAGGCAACAAAGAATCAAAGAAAATGCAGAAGACCATTCTGAACAGGCAATATAAAAATTTTACTGCATCAAGATCTGAAGGACTGGATACAAAATTTATGATAGGTTTCAAAAACTCATCGGCCAATTAGAAATTCAAGGTGAAGTTATCTCCCAAGAAGAATGCAATCGTAAGTTGCTAAGAATTCTAACCATCAATCTTGGAACAAATTGCCTTATCATTCAAGACAAAGCTGAACAAATGAGTTGAGCATGGATGATTTGTACAACAATTTAAAGGTGTATAAAGCTGAGACTAAAGGCCAATCAAGCTCAAGCTCAAACTCTTAGAATGTGGCTTTTGTATCTTCAGATAATACTAACAGTACTAATGAAGCAGTTAATACTGCTCATGATGATTCCGCTGCTAGTTTCACAAAGGGACAAGCTTCTTCTCAATATGCTAATGATTGTCATGTTTTCCTTCTTTGCTAATCAATCTAATAGTCCACAATTGGACAATGAAGATCTGGAGCAGATTGATACTGATGATCTTGAAGAGATGGATCTCAAATGGCAGGTGGCAATGCTTACCATGAGGGTGAAGAGATACTTAAAGAAGACAGGAAGGAATCTGAACTTCAATGGCAAAGAAACTGTTAATTTGATAAAACAAGGGTTAAATGTTACAACTGCCACAAGAGAGGTCACTTTGCTAGAGAATGCAGGGCACCAAGGAATCAAAGGAATAGAAATGAAGATGCTCCAAGAAGGAATGCACCAGTGGATAAATCTACTACAAATGCCCTGGTTATTCAAGATGGGATAGGTGGTTATGATTGGAGCTTTCAGGCTGAAGAAGGCATCACAAACTTTGCTCTAATGGATTATACATCTCAAGGTTCATCAAGTTCATCAAGTTCAGACTCTGAGGTACATACTTGCTCTAAAGATTGCTTAAAATCATATGAAACTCTTCAAAAACTGTATGATCAACAACGCGAATCTCTTAATAAATCTAATCTAGAAATTATAGGTTATCAAATAGGATTAGAATCATTAGAAGCTAGGATAGTTTTTCATGAAAATAATGAAGCCATTTATGAAGAAGATATTGTATTTTTAAAGTATGATGTCTAAGTGAAATATATTTCTATCAAAGACCTTAAAAATTAGTTAGAAGAAGCTTTAAAAGAGAAAGATGATTTAAAACTTAAACTAGAAAAATTTGAAGAATCATCAAAGAATCTAACTAAAGTGATAAATAGTCAAATAAGTGTTAAAGACAAAGCTGGTCTTGGTTATGATAGTCAAATGAATGAAAGTGAAGTGGTTCATAGTGTGTTTAACAGTAGAGAAAGTGATGTGGATGATAGTCCAGTAAATGATAGATTTAAAACAGGTGAAGGGCTTCATACAGTTCCCCCTCCCTACACTAGGAACTACATGCCCTCAAGACCTAACTTATCCTTTACTGGGTTAGATGATTCTGTCTATAAGACTAAAATGAGTGAAACTGAAACTAGTATATCTAAGACTAGTAAGGATATTGTTGCAAAGCCTAAAACTGTTAGGCCTAGTGCTCCTATCATTGAAGATTGGGACACTGATAATGATAATGATAGTGTGTTTAGACCTAAATCTGATCAGACAAAACCAAAGTTAACTAAAATCAATTTTGTCAAATCTAATGAAAATGTGAAATCTGTTAATAAGGAAAACACACATAGGCAAGTAGAGTATCCTAGGAAAAGTCAAAGTCCTAGGGAAAATAGAAGAAACTAGAATGGGATGATGACTCAGAAACTAGGAAATGGTTTTGAGTTTATAAAGAAAGCTTGTTTTATATGTGGGAGTTTCAACCATTTAATCAAAGACTGTGATTTTCATGACAATAAAATGGTAGAAAAACCTATGTTGAATAATAAGGGAAGGGTTACTGGTCAAAGGGAAATTAGACCAGTATGGAACAATGCTCAAAGGGTGAACCACCAAAATAAATTGACTCACCCACATCCTAAAAGGAAGTTTGTTCCAACAGCTGTATTAACAAAGTCAGGGCAAGTGCCAGTTAATGTTGTTAAGCAAAGCTCTCCAAGAGCAGCAACATCAATTAGTACTGCCAGGCCTGTTAATACTGCTGCCCCTAAATCAAAAGTGAATGATGCATTACCCAAAACATATTCTTATTTTAAAGCACATTCACCAGTAAGAAGGGCTTTTAACCAAAAATCAGCAGCTAAAACCAATAATCTTAATGAAAAAGTTAAAACTGCTAAGGTTAACAATGTAACTACTGCTGGGCCAAAAGCAGTAGTTAGTGCTGCTAAGGGAAATGGGGAAAATGTTGTTAAGTCCTCAGCATGCTGGATTTGGAGACCAACAGGAAATGTTATTGACCATACCTCCAAAGACAGTGGATCATACATGCTTAAAAGATTTGACTATGTTGATCTACAAGGCAGACTCAAGTCAGTAATGGCTTGGGTCCCCAAGAGAAACTAATTCTCTCATTTTGAGTGCAGGGTAATCCACAATATACTTTACAGGATCAAGGGATTTTTGACAGTGGATGCTCTAGGCATATGACTGGAAACAAGTCCTTTCTTACAGATTATCAAGAGATTGATGGTGGATTTGTTGCATTTGGAGGAAGTCCTAAAGGAGGTAAAATTACTAGAAAAGGTAAAATTAGGACTGGGAAATTAGACTTTGAAGATGTATACTTTGTAAAGGAACTTAAGTTTAACCTTTTCTCTGTCTCACAAATGTGTGACAAGAAAAACAGTGTTCTTTTCACTGAGACTGAATGTCTTGTTCTATCTCCTGACTTTAAGCTACTTGATGAAAGTCAAGTCTTGCTTAAAGTTCCCAGACATGACAACATGTACAGTTTTGATCTAAAGAATGTTGTTCCTTCAGGAGGTTTGACTTGTTTATTTGCAAAGGCTACAATAGATGAGTCTAATTTATGGCATAGGAGGCTTGGTCATATAAACTTTAAAACTATGAACAAACTTGTGAGGGGAAACCTTGTGATATTGCATTTTTAAAGTATGCTGTCCAAGTGAAAAGATATTGCAATCAAAGACTAATAATCAGTAGGAGAAGCTTTTAAAAAGAGAAAGATGATTTTGAAACTTAACTAGAAAAAATTTGAAGAATCATCAAAGAATCTAACTAAACTGATAAATAGTCAAATAAGTGCTAAAGACAAAACCGGTCTTGGCTATGATAGTCAAATGAATTAGAGTGAATTGGTTCATGGTCTGTTTAACAGTAGAGAAAGTGATGTGGATAATAGTCCAGTAAATGATAGATTCAAAACAGGTGAAGGGTTTCATGCAGTTCCCCATCCCTACACTGGGAACTACATGCCCTCAAGACCTGACTTATCCTTTGTTGGGTTAGATAATTCTATCTATAAGACTAAATTGAGTGAAACTGAAACTAGTATATCTAAGACTAGTAAGGATATTGCAGAAAAGCCTAAAACTGTTAGGCCTAGTGCTCTTATCATTGAAGATTGGGACACTGATAATGATAATGATAGTGTGTTTAGACGTAAATCTGATCAGACAAAACCAAAGTTTACTAAAATCATTAGAAGCTAGGATAGTTGTACATGAAAAGAATGAAGCTGTTTATGAAGAAGATATTGCATTTTTAAAGTATGATGTCCAAGTGAAAGATATTTCTATCAAAGACCTTAAAAATCAGTTAGAAGAAGCTTTAAAAGAGAAAGATGATTTGAAACTTAAACTAGAAAAATTTGAAGAATCATCAAAGAATCTAACTAAACTGATAAATAGTCAAATAAGTGCTAAAGACAAAACCGGTCTTGGCTATGATAGTCAAATGAATTAGAGTGAAGTGGTTCATAGTGTGTTTAACAATAGAGAAAGTGATGTGGATGATAGTCCAGTAAATGATAGATTCAAAACAGGTGAAGGGTTTCATGTACTTCCCCATCCCTACATTGGGAACTACATGCCCTCAAGACCAGACTTATCCTTTGCTGGGTTAGATAATTCTGTCTATAAGACTAAATTGAGTGAAACTGAAACTAGTATATCTAAGACTAGTAAGGATATTGCAGAAAAGCCTAAAACTGTTAGGCCTAGTGCTCTTATCATTGAAGATTGGGACACTGATAGTGATAATGATAGTGTGTTTAGACCTAAATCTGATCAGACAAAACCAAAGTTTACTAAAATCATTAGAAGCTAGGATAGTTGTACATGAAAAGAATGAAGCTGTTTATGAAGAAGATATTGCATTTTTAAAGTATGATGTCCAAGTGAAAGATATTTCTATCAAAGACCTTAAAAATTAGTTAGAAGAAGCTTTAAAAGAGAAAGATGATTTGAAACTTAAACTAGAAAAATTTGAAGAATCATCAAAGAATCTAACTAAACTGATAAATAGTCAAATAAGTGCTAAAGACAAAACCGGTCTTGGCTATGATAGTCAAATGAATTAGAGTGAATTGGTTCATGGTCTGTTTAACAGTAGAGAAAGTGATGTGGATAATAGTCCAGTAAATGATAGATTCAAAACAGGTATTTTGTCAAATATGGTGAGAATGTGAAATCTGTTAATAAGGAAAACACACATAGGCAAGTAGAGTATCCTAGGAAAAGTCAAAGTCCTAGGGATAATAGAAGAAACTGGAATGGGATGATGACTTAGAAACTAGGAAATGGTTTTGAGTCTATAAAGAAAGCTTGTTTTGTATGTGGGAGTTTCAACCATTTAATCAAAGACTATGATTTTCATGAAAATAAAATGGTAGAAAAACTAGTGTTGAATAATAAGGGAAGGGTTACTGGTCAAAGGGAAATTAGACCAGTATGGAACAATGCTCAGAGGGTGAACCACCAAAATAAATTAACTCACCCACATCCTAAAAGGAATTTTGTTCCAACAGCAGTTGCAACAAAGTCAGGACAAGTACCAGTTAATGCTGCTAAGCAAAGCTCTCCAAGAGCAGCAACATCAATTAGTACTGCCAGGCCTGTTAATACTGCTGCCCCTAAACTAAAAGTGAATGATGCATTACCCAAAACGCCTACTAAATCTGTTTAGGCCTAGTTGCTCTTTATCATTGAAGATTGGACACTGATATTGTAATGATAGTCTGGTTTAGAGCGTAAATTGGATCAGACCAAAACAAAGTATTACTAATATCATTAGAAGCTAGATAGTATACATGAAAAGAATGAAGTTGTTTATGAAGAAGGTATTGATTTTTAATGTATGATGTCCAAGTGAAAGATATTTCATCAAAGACCTTAAAATTCAGTTAGAAGAAGCTTTAAAGAGAACGATGATTTGACTCTAAACTAGAAAAATTTTGAGGTATTCGATCAAATGAATCTAACTAAACTGTTAAACGTTCTAAATAAGTGCTAAGACAAACCGGTCACGGCTATGATTAGTCAAAATGAAATTAGTGTGAATGCTGGTTCATAGTGTGGTTTAACAGTAGAGAAGTGATGTGGATGATAGTTAGTAAATATAGATTCAAAACAGCGCTTAAGGGTTTTCCTGTTGTCCTCATACTACACTGGGAACTACATGCCCTCAAGATCTGACTTATCCTTTGCTGGGTTAGATGATTCTGTCCATAAGACTAAATTGAGTGAAGTTGAAACTAGTATATCTAAGACTAGTAAGGATATTGCAGAAAAGCCTAAAACTGTTAGGCTCGTGCTCTTTATTGAAGATTAGGACACTGATAGTTATATTGGTTTAGTGTGTTTAGACCTAATTTGTCAGACAAAAACCAAAGTTTACTAAAAAATCATAGAAGCTAGGATAGTTGTACATGAAAAGAATAAAGTTGTTTATGAAGAAGATATTTGATTTTTAAAGTATGATGTCCCAAGGTGACCGATATTTTATCAAAGACCTTAAAAATTAGTTAGAAAGAAGCTTTAAAAGAGAAAGATGATTTGAAACTTAAACTTGAAAAATTTGAAGAATCATCAAAGAATCTAACTAAACTGATAAATAGTCAAATAAGTGCTAAAGATAAAACCGGTATTGGCTATGATAGTCAAATGAATTAGAGTGAATTGGTTCATGGTCTGTTTAACAGTAGAGAAAGTGATGTGGATAATAGTCCAGTAAATGATAGATTCAAAACAGGTGAAGGGTTTCATGCAGTTCCTCATCCTTACACTGGGAACTACATGCCCTCAAGACCCGACTTATCCTTTGTTGGGTTAGATAATTCTATCTATAAGACTAAATTGAGTATGAAATGTAACTGTATATCTTTGGACTTTGTAAGGATATTGCAGGAAAAAGCCTAAAACTATTAGGCCTAGTGCTTTATCTTGAAGATTGGGTCACTGATTAATGATAATGATAGTTGTTTTATTTTGGTTTCAATTGTTTACTAACTGCTCCTCCTATTTTTGTTTTGGGAATATATACGTGTTTAGAAGTAAATCTGGATCAGAACAAAACCAAAGTTTTACTATAAATCCTTAGAAGCTAGGATAGTTGTACATGATAAAATAATGAAGTGCTTATGAAGAAGATATTGCATTTTTAAAGTATGCTGTCCAAGTGAAAAGATATTGCAATCAAAGACTAATAATCAGTAGGAGAAGCTTTTAAAAAGAGAAAGATGATTTTGAAACTTAACTAGAAAAAATTTGAAGATCATCAAAGAATCTAACTAAAAGATTAAATAGTCAAATAAGTGCTAAAAGGACCAAAACCGGGTCTTTCTTGGCTATGTTAGTAAATGAATTAGAGTGAAGTCGGTTCTTAGTGAGTTTTAACAATTAGAGAAAATGTCGTGGATGATTAGTCAGTAAATGATAGATTCAAACAGGGTGAAGGTGTTCATGTACTTCCTCATCCTTACACTGGGAACTACATGCCCTCAAGACCCGACTTATCCTTTGTTGGGTTAGATAATTCTATCTATAAGACTAAATTGAGTGAAACTGAAACTAGTATATCTTGGACTAGTAAGGATATTGCAGAAAAGCCTAAAACTATTAGGCCTAGTGCTCTTATCATTGAAGATTGGGTCACTGATAATGATAATGATAGTGTGTTTAGAAGTAAATCTGATCAGACAAAACCAAAGTTTACTAAAATCATTAGAAGCTAGGATAGTTGTACATGAAAATAATGAAGCTGCTTATGAAGAAGATATTGCATTTTTAAAGTATGATGTCCAAGTGAAAGATATTTCAATCAAAGACCTTAATAATCAGTTAGAAGAAGCTTTAAAAGAGAAAGATGATTTGAAACTTAAACTAGAAAATTTTGAAGAATCGTCAAAGAATCTAACTAAACTGATAAATAGTCAAATAAGTGCTAAAGACAAAGCTGGTCTTGGTCATGATATTCAAATAATTGAGAATGAAGTGGTTCATAGTGTGTTTAACAGTAGAGAAAGTAATGTGGATGATAGTACAGTAAATGATAGATTCAAAACAGGTGAAGGGTTTTATGCAGTTCCCCCTCCCTAAACTGGGAACTACATGCCCTCAAGACCTGACTTATCCTTTGCTAGGTTAGATGATTCTGTCTATAAGACTAAAGTGAGTGAAACTGAAACTAGTATATCTAAGACTAGTAAGGATATTGTAGAAAAGCCTAAAACTGTTAGGCCTAGTGCTCTTATCATTGAAGATTGGGACACTGATAGTGATAATGATAGTGTGTTTAGACCTAAATCTGATTAGACAAAACGAAAGTTTACTAAAATCAATTTTGTCAAATCTGATGAGAATGTGAAATCTGTTAATGGTATGTGCTTAATTACACATACCATTTACCGAGGAAAACGTGCCTAAAAGGCTAAAAACATACCAAAAATACATTGTATTTGTGTGTTTTACATTTATATTGTGCAGGTAACGGATATCTAAGAAAAGGACAAAAACAAAGCCAACACGACAAAACCGAGCACGGGAATGGAAAAGCGTGAAAAAAGTCAAAGTCAAAGTCAACACTAAAAAGTCAAAAGTCAAAGATGAAGCCGATATCGAAGAAATGTTAAATGGGCCAACCCACACCCATCCATTGGGCCGGGATAGCCCATTAAGCATTTATATCAAGACTTTTATAAACTTAAGTTAAAAAAAGCCTAATCATTATACCCGGCCCAATCCTAAGCCCAAAACCCTTAAACCATTAACCCCGTTAACCCATTTACACCTAATACCTTACATCGTTAGTCCTCAAGGACTAACATTTTTAGTCCAAAAGGACTAACGATGCCATCATTTAACAAAAATAGGGCTAACCCTCGTTACCCTGTTATAACAAAAACCCAGTCAAACACATTTCCTGCCAAACCCTAAACACTATTCCCCTGTCACTCTCACCTCGACCCCTGCTAACCCAGACTGTAACATTTCTCATTTTCAGGTTATTTACAACATTAATTATTCCATTACTTATTTTTAGAAGTTTTGCGCAACGCTTTTAATTATTATCTTATAGTTAAATCGCGTAAACTAAAAATCAACGTTCAATATAACCAGACACCAAACAAATTAAAGATTACATCAAGCAAGTGTTATATGATTATTAGGAGAATAATTTATAACTTTTCATAATTTATTTTTGTTGGTTACGTAAAACGCTTACGCTTCGCAATAAATTACATTCGGGCATACCCAGAAGCACCTATACCTATCTATACTTAAACCAATACCCACATTTATACCCAATATACAAAATTTAATCCTTTTATCACTTATTAAGTGCATATGGCCGGATATAGATGTATACACAAGAAATGAATCCTTAAAACCCACTAAGTGATACCTTTACATGTGATAAGCCTTACACAAGTACACTTACACATCCCATTTTTCTAG
Source organism: Tanacetum coccineum (assembly GCA_026074375.1). Taxonomy (NCBI): domain Eukaryota; kingdom Viridiplantae; phylum Streptophyta; class Magnoliopsida; order Asterales; family Asteraceae; genus Tanacetum; species Tanacetum coccineum. The sequence continues at coordinate 36,870 of BQNB010022045.1, read as the reverse complement.
TAATTGTCTAATCTTAGTCCTTTTCTCTTACACCATGTACCATTACCACTCTTCATAGTTCATGGTTTATTGAGTTGGTATTGTAATACTCTTTGCTATATATAGCAAGTCCTAAGTATAATAAACATACACTCTCTCCATTTACAAGTAAACTTCACATATTTCTCTCCCATTTCAACCTCAAACCCACGACTCAAAATAGTGAGCTAGGGTTTCATAACTGTTTGATTTCTAAAGCATTCCAAGCACACTAAGGTTCATTCTAAGGTCATCTAAGGTTACTCAAGGTGTTAACAAGCTTGGATTCGGGTTTAACAAAGAATTATCAAGAAAACATATCTAGGGTTTTCTTGATTAGGGTTTTGATTTTGGAAGCTTGGTTGAGGTTTATATCTTGTGTTCTTCATCCTACACATCCACTTTAAGGTCTATTTAAAGTATTTAATATTCATTCATTCATTTACTTAATTATATACTTGTTATATTATGTTAATCACCACCTAGGTTTTATTTTTGGAATTTACAAAGTAAAAACATGTATGTACATACACAAGATTATTTTTCATGGGATAAAAATGATGTCTACCATATGTCAATATGCTTAAAATAAGAGTTTACAAGTGTTGAATAGTTTATATAATTATTTGTTAAGTTTTGATTATTTACTTAATTATAAAGTTCATGGACTTAAATAAATATGTTGGACTTATTTCTTGGACAATATGGACATATTATGATATAGAGGACTTAATATATATATATAAGATGTGTATTTTACAAATGAGAGGACTTGTGATAATTTACATAAGTTATTAATACATAAAAACAAGTTAATTAAAAGTTATAAAACAGTTCGAAGTTACTGTAGCAAACAGTACCTGGGAAAAATTATTTTATGTTTTTTTTAAATAATACATTTCATGACGATCGTAAGCATGTAAGAAACTCGCAAAACGGATTTATAACGAAGAAGATATGACATTTCAAAGTTTACGTAAATTAAATGTATAAAAGTGATTTTATAAAAGTTATTTTATAAACATACCTACTGTTTCAGATCTAATTTATAAAAATTAATGTTTTATAAACATAGTAATTTTTATGACGAATCCGAGGACATAAGAAACTCGAGAAACGGAATTAAAACGAACAAGTTACGTATTTATTAAGTTATATATAACTAATTATATAAAAACAGTTTTTGTGAACTGTCATGAACAGTAAATGTTACTGTTCATCAGAGGTTAGATTTTTATAAATATGATATTCTGATAGATTTTCTTAATACGAAGTCGTGGACATAAGAAACTTGAGAAACGGAATTAAAATGAACAAGTTACGTATTTTATAAGTTACATATAATTAATTACATAAAAACAGTTTTTAAGAACTGTTATGAACAGTAATTGTTACTGTTCATCAGAGGTTTAATTTTTATAGATATGATATTTTGATAGATTTTCTTAATACGAAGTCGTGGACATAAGAAACGTATAAATCGGAGTTAAAACGATAAAGATATGAGGTTTTAAAATCACGCGCACTATTTTTACTTTTATACATTATTTTTATAAAACAATTAAATTAATAATGAAATATCATTATGAAATTAATAAAAACATTAAATCATATATTTTTACAAATGATACATTGGTAAATAAAAATAACATTTTTCTTGACGAGTACAAGTACATATACTTTTATTTAACAAAGTACGGGTTAATTATTAATTTAACTTTTAAAGATTTAATAAAAACTATTAGGTGGTGGTGTGACTATATAACATGTGATGCTTTATTTATATATAATACATTATACTCATACGGCCTATAATTAATTAGGTTGCATTCGGATTGCCGAGACGATTCACTTATTTGAATTAGATAATCAATCATTCACTTACGGTGAGTTTATAGCCCCTCTTTCACTTGTTTTACATTTACTTTACAAATCTCGGGGGAGAATACATGCTCAATACAACTTGTTTACATATTCGTTTACAATATCTTTTACATACTATTCTACACACTTGGTTTACATACTTGATTTTGCAATTCATTACAAACACAATTACATGGTTGATTACAAACTTGGTTTCATAACTTTTTGGCAATATGAGAAGGATTTCTAAGGGTTATAATGGGGTGGACATTCCATTGTTTCCAACAATGCTTGTTCAGGGCCTAATTTTTCAGGGTGAAGGATCAATAGTCCCAGTTGAGTCCTTAATTACACATACCTTTTGCCTATAAAAACGTGCCTAAAATGACCAAAATATACCAAAAATACATTGTATTTGTGTGTTTTGTGATTTATGATTGTGCTAGTAATGAATATTCACCAAAGGACAAAAATCAAGCCAAAACGGACAAAACCAAGCACGGGAATAGAAAGAGCGTGAAAAGTCAAAAAGTCAAAGCCACAAAGTCAACCAAGTCAAAGTCAAAAGTCAAAGACGAAGCCGAAACCGAAGAAATACTTAATTGGCCAACCCGTACCATCCAATGGGCCGGGGCAGCCCATTAAGCATTTATATCAAGACTTACATAAGCTTAAAGCTTATGAAAAAAATCCCAATCCTTAAACCTGCCCAAACAAAAGCCCAAACCATACACCCTTTACCTATATTACACCAAAGGTCCTTAAAACCTTGCACCGTTAGTCCAAAAGGACTAACAGCTTCAGTCCAAAAGGATTAACGGTGCAAACACATAACCAAATCAAGGCAAACACCCGTTAAACCAAAACAAACGCACTTATTCCCACCCAAACCCATTAACACTATTCACCTTCTCCCACCTTGCACCCAGACAAAAACGTCGCTCTCCCACCATAACCCCACCCCATAAAACAACAAACGCCACCTTGGCAATCCTCTTAAACATCATTCGTCCAAGGAAGAATACAAGAATCTAAGGGTTGAGATGAAAAGACTTGGAGGACACTCAAATCTGATCGCTAAGATGACTTTGTGACTTACTCACACAACTAGCACAACTGCCTTCTCACTCACAAAAGAAGCACAAGTGAAGACCCAAGACTCTTAGCTTTTTAGTATAAATAGTATCACTTGTAGCCATGATAAGGCATGTAGTTTTTATCTAGTTTTAGCAGCTTATAGTAGTTACTTTTTAGTTTGTTGTAGTTTATTTTTCAAAGTCTTGTACTCCTTTTTAAGTTTAATGAAAATTTTGATATGTTTAAGTTAAATTTTGTTTTTTTAGATTAATGCATTTTATGTTATAAAACTGTTTTGTAAGCTCTCTTAAACTGATTTTACTTGTTACTTAAGCTGTTTAACTTAAGCTATATAAACTTTTCCATAATTTATATAGCTCAAGTCCTTTTTCACTAAAAAAATTTCACTCAAAAGCTCTTTTGGGAAGATAAGCCAGAAAGGGAAAGGCTTATTGCTTTTTACTAGCTTGTTTTAAACAAGCTAGAGCTTGTAGATCAGCTCTATTTTGAGCATGTTTGCCCTGTTTTGAGCAAGAGCCTTTGTAAGTTTTCTATTTTCAAGTTTTAGTTTAAAACTGCTTATTGCTTATATAGTGCTTATTTACTATTTAAATCTGCTTATTGTTGCTTATATGTACTTATTTAATCTTAATATTTCTTAATGTGCCTAGTTTTTAGTTTAAAATAGTTTAGCTTAAGTTTTAGTTAGAACTGTCATATTTAGCTTTTAAACTGCTTATTTGCTTATTTGCTCATTAAGTGCTTCTTTACTATTGCTTCTTGCTTATTTATTTATGTTAAGCTTAGCTATAATCTAGTTTACTTGAATATTAGCTTAAATCTGTCTTTTAGTGTTAGAAAATATCAAAAAGTATTTTAAAGGGGTGTTTGGCTATGGGCAGTACTAACCCAAGTTAGTACTGCTAGTCTGTTTTGTCCCATTGTCCAACTTTAAACATTATATTTGAGGCCTCTTAATCTGTTTTTGATCATTGTTTAAGCTTGAATCTTAGTTTTATAGTATTGGGTACTCAAGTTTTGAATCAGTGGTGTTTAGGTTTCAATTCATAGCTTATTGGTTTAAATTCTGATTAAGTGCTTATAAGTGTTATTTTCATGCTTGTTCTTAGTCTAAAATGCAGTAGGAATAGGTTAGTTTAAGTGTGCATGTATCAATTGTGTTATAAGTGTTATTTTCATGCTTGTTCTTAGTTTAAAAGTCATTTTTCAATCTTAATTTTAAGTTAGTTAATGTTTGTTTTAGAGTCTGATTTTCATAACACAAGTTCTTTGTAGTATAAGTTTTATCTGTTTAAGCTTATTTTACATTTTAGTCAGCTTATACTAGCTTAAAATTAAGCCTGCACTTAGCCCCTTTATCTTTTAGATAAATACTTGAAAAAACCAAAAAGATGCATTTATTGTAATCAGCTCTTTTCCTGTAGCTTTTTCATGGCTTATTTGAATTTCAAAATGATTTTTCTTTGCTGATTATTGTAGCTTATAGGATAAGCTCACTCTGCATATAAGTCACTAAGTCATAAGGTTCTGTTTAGGGGCTTAAAATTAAGCCTAAAAGTGCCTCATTGGTCTATTTTTAGAATTGATTGGTCTAATAGCTTAGTTGCTTTTCTAAGCTTATGGCTTATTGGATTTGCTTTAGTTGTGTTTAGATCTGCTTATTAGGATAGGGTTAAGTGCTTTTAACTTATTTAGTTTAGATTAGAGCTTACTTAAGCTTATTAGGCACTTCTAGTTTAGGATTTTAAGTTTAAAAGTCTGTTAAGTGAATCTATCAATTTAGGCTTAGTTTAGCTCATTTTATTTGCTTATTTTTGGTCCTTAGTGCTAGTTAGGTGTAGGTGTTAAGCCGTCATAAGCTCATTTTCTTTTTATTAGCTTATTAAGTCTAAAAAAGGCCAACAGTTTAGCCCTTATATCCCTTAGCTTAAATCATAGTCTGTTAACTTATTTGTGCTTATTTCTAGCTTATTTTTGGTTTTTATAAAAAGTCATTTCACAAAAGTTGCTTATTTTCAAGTCTTAAAGAATTTTGCAAAAAGAAATTTTGAAAAATAATCTTGTATCTTGAGCTGTTGTATTATGAAGTAACGCCCCCTGACACATTTCTGCTGCGACCCATTTTGGGGGTGTTACACAGACAAACCTTTCACTCTCACCTAAACCCCCAAACAAACCCTACATCACATGGACTGGATTACCACCTTGACAATCCTCTTAAACCCTATTGGCTTAAAGGATGAAGACAAAGAATCAAGGGTTGAGATCAGACCCCTTAGAAGACACTCAAGATTGAAGGCTGAGATTGACTTTGGGACTCTCTCACATAGAAAGCACAAGTGCTCAAACCCTCATAGAACTAACACACCTTGAAGACCCCAAGACTTTGTTTTTTTAGTATAAATAGGGACTTGTAAGCCTTTAGGCAACGACACTCAATCTAGTTAACTTACAGCTTTTATTTTATGTCTTTACTTAAATGCAATTTAAATTTCAAGTCTTGTAATGTTCTTTTAAGTTTAATGAAAGTTTGAGGAATTCTATGTTTTAAAATCTGTTTGTAAGCTCTTATTGTTCTTAATTCTTGGTTAAGTTACTAAAAGCCTTTGTTTAAAACTCTTATAAGCTGTTATCACTTAAATGACTTAACTTTCTAGTTTATAGTTATTTAAGAACTAGTTCATAAAAATCACAAAAAACAATTGTTGAAGAAAATCTGGAGCATGGTAAATATTGGATGGCCATGGGTTAGTGCTTATGTGGATAAGCTTTAGGAATGTTTTGTAACTATTTGTGGTGTTTAAGTCTTACCAAAAGCCAAGGACACTTGTGAGTTTCATTTTTACATCTTTGCTAAAAACTGCTTATTTACTGTTTGCTTATTGGATGTCCTATAATTGCTTATTTCTGTCTTATTTGCCTTTTAAATGTGTCATGATCATGTTTTATGTTTAAGTGTAGTTGGAGTCTTAGTTTAGTTACTTTTAGCCTAAAATCAGTCAAAAAACCCATAGAAAGTAGCATTGTTGTTTAGCTTATTATCTTGGCTTATTTGAAAGTTAAAATCTATTCATTAGGTTAAATATTAGCTAATTAAAATATGGTCTTTCAAGGTTTAAGGTTAAAATTGCATTTTACAAGTTTAAAATGGTGTTTAAGTGCTAAAAGGGGTGTTTGGATTAAGAACAGTACTAACTATAAGTTAGTTCGGTTAGTTGCTTTTGCACTTTGGTTGTTTTAAATCCATCTTACATATGATTTTACATAAGTTTTATCAAGTTTTTAATGCTTAGGGTTAAGTTTTGTTAAAAAAATCAAGTTTTCATACTCAAACATCACCTCTGTTGTCACAGATTTTGATTTAGGTGTGATTTCTTTTGATTTGAGGTTTTAGACTTAAAAGTTGCTGTTTCATATTTATTTAGTGTTCTAAAACAAGTCTATAATCACCGCGGACAACTTTGAGCTTAAACATGGTTTGCTCACTCTTGTGCAAAATAAACCATTTTGCGGACATGATAAAGAAGATCCTCATGCTCACATTCGATATTTCAACAAGACCACTTCTACGTTAAAGTTCCCAAACGTTCTGAATACGTCGATTAAGTTTATGCTTTTTCCATTTTCTCTCGAGGGGGCCGCCCGGATTTGGCTCGAAAAAGAACCCCCTCGATCGATTCTTACTTGGGATGATCTTGTTTCAAAGTTTATCAATCAATTTTTCCCTCCCTCCAAAACAACAAACCTTCAAAATGAAATCACCAATTTCCAACAACGTTTTGATGAATATTTTAGTGAGACATGGGACCGATTCAAGGATCTCCTTCGTGCATGCCCACATCATGGTTTCTCGGAATTACATCAACTCGATACTTTCTACAATGCTTTGAACTCTAATGATCAAGATTCGTTGAATTCCGCCGCGGGTGGTAATTTTTTAGACAAAATGCCTCGAGATTGCTTAGCCATCATCGAGAGCAAATCCAAAGTTAGTTATTCACAAAGCAAAGCGATTATTTCCAAAGTGAGTACGAGCTCTTCTACCCCCGGTGTTGCCGAAATAAAAGATATGGTGAAAGCCTTGCTTCTCGATAAGAAAAAATCAATCCCAAGCTCTCGCTACCGTAAAAGCGGTCGAGGAAAGTTGTGTAACTTGCGGTGGTGCTCATTCTTACCCTAATTGTCCCGCCACCAATGGCAACATTTATCGTGACAATATTCAAGAATACGTTTCACAAGCCGTCGTGGTTAACTACAACCAAGGAAATACCGGTTACCGTCCTCCGATGGTTGCAAATCAAATTCGACCTCCCGGTTTTCATCTCGTTCAAAACAATCAAAATAATCAAAACAATCAAAGAAGTAATCAAAACCGTTACAATCAAAACTGGGGAAATAATTACAACCAAGGTCCAATTTATCAACCCCCGGCTTACCAAGCTCTGGCTTACCAAGCTCCAGCTTACCAAGCTCTGACTCCTCAAACACAAGGTGTGTCAAAGGATGACTTTCAACACTACATCAAAGCTAATGATGCGGTTATGAAAAATATACAAACCCAAAATCAAAACATGCAAAACCAAATGACCAATTTAACGGACATGCTTACCAAATTCATGAATGCCAATACCGCCTCTACTTCAGGCTCGAGTTCTCTTCCTAGCAACACCATTGCTAACCCGAGAGGTGATATGAAAGCCATCACCACCCGAAGTGGAGTTTCTTATGATGGGCCTCAAGTTCCACCTCTGCCTTCTTCTCTTCCTAAGGTGGTGGAACACGAACCCGAGGTGACAAAGGATACGGTGCACCCAAGCACCGAAAACATCCAACCTCCGGAAGTCCAAACCCAAAATCATAAGCCCGTTGTTACTCCAAAGACTAAACCGACCATACCTTATCCTTCAAGGATTAACAATGAGAATCTCCGTGTAAAAGACGATCTTTTAGCTTTGAAATTTATGGAAATGTTTAGGAATCTCCACTTCGAGCTAAGCTTCACGGATGCTCTCCTACACATGCCCAAGTTTGCACCAATGTTTAGAAAGCTTCTCGATAACAAAGGTAAGATAATTAACTTAATCAAGACACCGGTGAATGAAAATTGCTCGGCGGTTATCCTCAAAAAGTTTCCCAAAAAACTTGGAGACCTTGGTAGATTTCTTATACCATGTGATTTTCCGGAGATGGATGAATGCTTAGCCTTGGCCGATCTCGGTGCAAGCATCAACCTAATGCCTCTTTCCGTATAGGAAAAGCTAAATTTCCCGGATTTGACCAAGACCCGAATGATACTTGAAATTGCCGACCGAACGATTTCTACTCCCACTGGCATTGCCGAGGATGTTTTCATGAAAGTTGGAACATTTTTATTTCCGGCCGACTTCGTAGTCGTTGATTATATTTCCGATCCTCGGGTTCTTTTGATTCTCGAGAGACCTTTCTTGAGGACAGCACAAGCTTTGATTGATGTTCATGGTAAACAAAATCACCCTTCGACATGAAGACCAATCCATAACATTCAAAGTTGGTGATACTAAGACATTCTCCTACAATACTATTGAATTGGTAAACCGAGTCGATGTTATTGATGTAGCTTGTAAGGAGTTTGCTCAAGAAGTACTTGGATTTTTAAACATTTCCAAGAGTGGCAATCCTACCCCAACTTTGGAACCAATCCTTTCTACTTCTCCCCTCTCTCACACTCCTTTTGAAGGAGGTGACTTCATTTAGGAAGAAATCGAAGCTTGTCTTACTAGCGAATCAATTCCACTAGGAATTGATGATGATGACTTCAATCCAAAAGAAGACCTTCTCACCCTTAAAAGATTGCTTAATTCTGACCCTTCTTCCACCCTCCCTCCGGAAGAACAAAAATTTAAGGAACTTAAGACCATTGAACCTTCTAGTGATGAACTCCCCGAGCTTGAGCTCAAAGACTTACCACCTCATCTTGAGTACGCGTTTTTGTAGGGTACCAATAAATTACCCGTCATAATCACTAAAGACTTAAAAGATGAGGACAAGACCGCTCTTCTTAAGGTTCTTAGATCACATAAGCGTGCCATAGCTTGGAAGATGTCGGATATTAAGGGAATAGATCCAAAGTTTTGTACTCATAAGATTTTGATGGAAGATAATGTTAAACCCATGGTCCAACATCAAAGAAGGGTTAACCCAAAAATTCACGAGGTTATCAAGAAAGAAGTTATCAAACTTCTTGAAGCCGGATTGATTTATCCTATCTCCGATAGCCCGTGGGTTAGCCCCGTCCATTGTGTGCCCACGAAAGGTGGTATAACCATAATTGAAAATGATGATAATGAATTGATACCTACTCGATTAATTACGGGATGGCGTATATGCATTGACTACCGAAAGTTAAATGATGCCACCCGTAAAGATCATTTTCCATTACTGTTTATGGACCAAATGCTTGAGAGACTCACGGGAAACGAATACTATTGTTTTCTAGATGGTTTCTTGGGTTACATTCAAATACCAATTGACCCAAAGGACCAAGAGAAGACCACCTTCACTTGTCCTTATGGAACTTTTGCCTATCGACGCATGCCTTTTGGCTTAAGTAATGCTCCAGGCATGTTCCAAAGGTGCATGATGGCCATTTCCACGACATGATCGAGGAAACAATGGAGGTCTTCATGGATGATTTCTCGGTCTTCGAGGATTCTTTCTCTTCATGCCTCTCACATTTAGACAAAATGCTTAAAAGGTGCGAAGACACCAATCTTGTTCTAAATTGGGAGAAGTGGTATTTTATGGTCAAAGAGGGCATCGTCCTCGGCCATAAAATTTCTAAGTCTGGGATTGAGGTCGATAGAGCCAAAGTTGATGTAATAGCAAAATCACCTCATCCCATAACCGTCAAAGGAGTTAGAAGTTTTTTAGGACATGCCGGATTTTACCGTAGGTTTATTTAAGACTTTTCAAAAATCTCCCGACCAATGACCCACCTTCTAGAGAAAGAAACCCCATTTGTCTTTTCCAAGGAATGTGTAGAGGCATTTAATGCCCTTAAGAAGAAATTAACTTAAGCCCCGATTTTTGTTGCCCCCGATTGGGACCTACCGTTTGAGATTATGTGTGATGCTAGTGACTTTGCGGTAGGTGCGGTCTTGGGGCAACGTAAGACCAAACATTTTCAACCGATACACTATGCAAGCAAGACTATGACCGACGCCCAAGCTCATTATACTATTATGGAAAAAGAGCTTTTAGCCGTAGTGTATGCTTTCGAGAAATTCTGGCCATATCTTGTCTTGTCGAAAACAATAGTGTATACGGACCACTCGACTCTTAAGTATCTTCTCGCTAAACAAGATGCTAAACCGAGATTGCTTCGTTAGATTCTCCTACTCCAAGAATTTAATGTCATTATCCGTAATAAAAAAGGAGCGGATAATCTAGCGGCCGACCACTTGTCTAGTAGAGAATCCCCATCAAAGTGATCCCGAGAAAAAGGAAATTACCGAAACATTTCCTCTCGAGACACTTGAGGATGGTGATTTCGTGATGATTCAACCACCCTTGGTTTACAGGATATTGCAAATTACTTGCGATTACTTTATTGTGATAAGGGTTGTCGTCCCTACAAAGAAGAAATTCTTAAGGATGTAGCAGTACTTTTGGGTGACCCATTACTTGTTTTGAATTTATGCGGATCAAGTGATTAGACGGTGTTATGTTATGGCCAAAAAGCTAGTGATATTCCTCACGGCTTGACCACAATTGACCACCGGGGACATCTGTGGCAACTACACCGCTAAAAAAAATCTTTGACTTGGTTTATAATTGGCCACTATTTACGGGGGGAGATGCCCATGACATGGTCACGCAAGTGTGCACGCTAGCTTACAAGCACCTTAAACTCAATACTTGGTCACCAAGGAGGCCTTGTCACCTCCTTGTCTTCCTTTTCCTTGCCGAACCACACAAACACCCCAAAATCCTTCCACCTTTCTTAGCTAGTCTTCTAGCTTTTCCTACTCATCATTCTAGCTTCCATGATTCAGCTAAGTTAGCCTTGACACTAATCAAATGAGTAAACTTGGGCACTAAGGCTTCTTGAAGGCTATAAATAGCCGAACACCGCTTTCATTTCATTTCATCCCACACATCTCATCTCATACCCTCAAATAGAATTCTAACACTTCCATAGCAGCAATAAAAGATTGAGAGAGGTCCCTAAGCTCAGAATAAAAGCTAAGAATCAAGAAAAATGATGTCTTGAAGTCGTTACTAGGCGTACGAACCCAAAAACCCCATTTTGACCCATTTTAACTCAAGTAAGCCTAAGATCTTATTCCATAAGCTTATATTCTGAAAAATTGTTCATAATACTCTTAAGATCATATATGAACTCTTGTTTAAAGCTTTGAATCCTCAAACCCATGTGTTATTAATAAAAACCCAAAAAACGACCCGTTTTGATTTTCTATTTAACGGATCCTTTTTCTAAACTTTTGTTACGTTAAAACTTCTTATTTTAGCTTATACTAATAAGCTATAATCTGCAAATATCATTTGGAATCTTAAAATAACCTTGCATGGCTTTTTGAACTTGCTTTGCAAAAGTTTCCATGCATAGGGGTATATATCGTAAAATTATAAAATTTATAACTTAAGGGGCTGAAAATGTCATTTTCTTAAAGTTATAACTATAAGGACCTATTTTGTCAAGTGTCAAAGTTAAAGGTTTAATATATATATATTTTTTATATAAAGGACTAAACTTGTAAAAGTTTATAAACCAAGGGTATATATTGTCAATTTTGCAAAGTTATAAAATCTTATATTTTTATATTAATTATAAAAATATATATAAATTATTCTAGCTTTTGAAGAAACTTAAAACTATAATGTATCACATTACTAGGGAGCTTCATGTAAGGGGTTTCATTTGGGTATACGTTTTGACGAGTTTGCTGGATTTACGATTTAAAGTGTCCTGGCTCCTCAAACGTTTACTACATGACCTCTAAATTATGATGGCCCGAACAGTGATACAATATTTCCATAATAAATCCAATCAAAGTGATATTTCATTATGACATAAAACATATCCAATCAAACTAAGACTTAACATATTACCCAGGTTGTGTGATGAAGTCGTTACTTTCATTTCATATTCTTTTGCCATCAATCAGATTTCCCTGTACTATTAAGGTGAGTTCATAGACTCGCGTTTTAACTCTTTTAATTGTTTTATAAATCCTCGAGGGGGATACATGCTTAAACCCTGAATGCAAGTGTTTTTCCAATTGTATGCTATCCTGATATATTATTGCCTAAGTCTCTACTTTTGCCATTAAGACCTCATTATGATGAACCATTAATTACTCATTGGAGTAAGCGCGAATGCTATGAATAGATCTATTTGTGACTAGACTCCTCGCTGGTGATAATAAGAATAATTTTTGATTTGACCGAGCATGTTGAGCTCTAGCTTACTCCCTCAACCTTTATAAATGTATAAGCTTTTGCTAGTCTTTTATACAACAAGCTTTATAATGCGAATTCTAGCTCAAAAGGCCAAGATTTTGCAAGTTTCCATAAATAACTTTAAATATGCGAAGCTTAATTTTATTTGGTTAAGCATTCGCGGATCTTTTTATTAAAGATTTTAAATTTGCGAAGAACGAGAAATGATACAGTTAAGTATAAGTTGGAATGCTAAGCAAGGATTAGTTGGAAATATTAAGAGCTCATAAATTGGTAATTTGTGGCTTTTGTCCTCCATATCTCCAAAAATGACTATTAAAAACGTGCTCTTTTTTGAAAGACAAGTTAGAGTATTATCACTCTTAAAAGTCCGTTAAAATCAACATCTTTAAGAGTAAAAAAGCTTTATCAATGAATTGATAAATAAGCATCGTTTGTGCTCACAATATGTTTTAATTTTCTAAAAAGAAATTTTTTCCTTAAACTCGGTGTAAAATATAAATGTTGCAAAAAAAGGAAAAAAGGAAAAAAAATTGAAAAAAAAATGAAAAATGAAAATGATGTGAAAAATATAATGGTGTTGCTAGTTAGTTGCTTAATAATTAAAGGGAAAATGACTTTTTATAAATTTAAACATTATTTTGAACTTAAACTTGTTATTCCCTACAAAATTTTGAAACCGGAGGTTTGTTAATTCCGATTAGTATTCTTTGTGGGGTATCAAAAGCCTGGGCACTTGACCGATGAGGTCGGGAGGTTCCGAGAAGAAAGTCACTCTAAAGGAATTAACTTACCTACAATGACTTTGAAGTTAGGAGGAATTAGCTTGCCTTTGATTATAAACTTACTAAGATTGTTACAAAAAAAAATTATAAAGGGGTTCAAATGTCAGAGAGTATCGACAAAATTATTTTTTGTGGGTGTCAAAATCCCGGTCACTTAGCCGATTGAGTGGGATTTGGCCAGAATCAATGTTTTGCTACATGTGACATCCACCTTTGAATTCATATAACTAAAAGTGGAACGTGAAACTTGGAAAGGTTATAACTATCTAAAAACGTGGGTTGGATGGTCAAAAATTCAAACTGACACTACACACTCAAAACATACCAATCAAACCTTAATCTATAATATCTGTCGAGGAGGAGAAGTTTTACACAATTTGCAAATATGAGTAGCGTTAGCATCCCAACTTGTAATTAACAATGATTTCATTTTTAAGCTTAGTTTGGGAATAAGTGAAAAATCAAGGACGATGAATTTATCCTTCTAGGGCACCTTAGGATTGAGGTGTTTCTTATTCAGTGATCCTAAAAGTTATGATCAATAATGAAAGTCAAACATGTTGTACATAATGGAAAATAAGAGAAATATGTGTGCAAGAAAGAAAATGGTAAACGGGGAGTGTGGTGGTAAAGCCACCTGACACGTCAGCGCCACATCAGCTTTCTCTCTCCAAATAAAACTCACCTTACAACTCACCTTTCAACCGTAATAAGAACCCACCTTACAACTAAAACTCACCTTATTCACCCTTTTTTTTATTTAAATACTTTTATTCATAAACTAAAAAATAAATATTTACGTAAACGTAAACGTACAAAATTAATAAAAACGTTAGCTAAATTAAAAACTTTCATTCATAAATTAAAAACATTACAGACTTCAAATATTAAAAAGACATTACAAATAAAGATTAAACTAAGCATTACGAGACAAGTGTGCAATCAAATCGTGTTGAAGGTTTTGATGTGCTTGTGCTGATGTGATCCAACGCATAACGTGTTGCACTTGTTCCTCGTTTCGTAACGGGTCGTCCGGTTCATGCATTTCCTCTGGGAACCATTTGGGAGATATCACATATTTTTTGTATTTTCGAATCATATTATGTAATATGATGCGTGTGTACATCATATTAATAATCCTCTCTTTTTTGAGTGCTCGTGTAGGATTGGCTAGTATGGCCTATTTTTTTCCAGAACACCAAACACTCGTTCGACATCTTTCCTTGCTGATTCCTGCTTTTGCTTATACAAAATTGGCTTGTGGCCATCATCAGATAGTTCTGGGATCGTCTTAACGAGTGGCGCCAATTCCGGGTATATCCCGTCAACAAGATAGTATCCACTTGGATAAGTTACGCCGTTAGCCACAAAAGGAATCTCTGGTGCTCGTCCGGTTTTGAGATCGTTAAATAAAGGTGATTGATATAAAACGTTGATGTCGTTGTTCGACCCAGCAATACCAAAGAAAGCATACCATATCCATAAGTCTTGCGACGCAACAACTTCAAGTAAAATGAAGGGATTCAGACCATGATCACGTCTAACGTATTGCGCTTTAAATGTGTAAGGACAAGCGAACCACTCCCAATCCGTACAATCAAGGCTTTCTAACATCCTCGAAAACCCATGCTTTTCTTCGTGATGCAAATATAGTTTTTCGACATCAGTCACCGTAGGTTTCCTCAAATACTCATGCCTATAAATTTGCATAACAGATTCACAAAAATGATCAAGAGCCAGACGCGAACTTCTCTGGCTGATTTGCATATATTCATCTAGAATTGCAGATGTGCACTTTAGCAACCCAAAAATGCCTTCTTTTCTGGTATAATCAAAATTATTACGAAAGAATGGATCGTGATCAATTACAGCAGTAACTATCTCGTTGAAAAGAGGGCGAGCCATTGAGAACGTCTTCCGAAATTTTACTTCATCGTACATCGGTTCGTCGCTAAAAAAGCGACGACTAAACGATCATGAGCACCATAATGATCTCTAGTTATGTGGTTTCTTTTCACTCGGTTTGATCGGAGTCGATTCTTAATAAACGCAATCGCTCGTTTAATAAAAGTCTTTTTACGACTAGTAACTTCTTCTTCTCCGTCTAAATCTATGCCCATAAACGTATACGAATTCATTTTGCGTAAATGAGAAATGTGAGAAGTGTTTATAAAAGGAGAGAGTTTTGTATAAAATGAAAGAGTTGTGTTTAAAAATGGGTGAAGTAGCGGGTATTTATAAGTAAAAAGTAGGGTTTTTAAAAAAAATATTTATACAGCCGATAGAATAGAAGGGGGCCCCACATTTTTTTAAACTCACACTCGGTGAGTATGTGACGTAGTCCACTAAATTTTCGACCGAAACTCACCTCAATTTTTAAACTCACTGAGGTGAGTTTTACCACCGGAGTGGCAACTCGTACGCGACTTCATAAGCCACCGAGGTGAGTTTTGCCAAACTCACCTCCACTCCATCCAGCATTAATATCTCTTAATTTTACACTTTGCTACTTTTCAAGGTATTTAATTTACGGGGGTTGAAATTTTTAGTTTTCTAAACATGGATTTATTTCATTGCGTGAGGACACAACAATATTTTAGTATGAGGGGATTTGGTATGTGCTTAAATACACATACCATTCCCTAAATAAAACGAGCTTAAATAACCAAAAACGGACTCAAAATGCCAAAAATATGCTTGTTTTGTGTTATGTACTGTGCAGGTATCGGATATCAACAAAAAGACAAAAAAAACAAGTCAAAAATCAAACAAAACCGAGTATGAGATTGAAAAGAAAAGCCGAAGCCGAAGACATTTTGCAAACCGACCCAAATAATAATAAAAAGAATCAGCCCAAGAAAGAAGCCCAAATAAAGGACTTAACGACTGTTAGTCTCCACACCAAAAACATATCACATCGTTCGTCCTCAAGCCATGACATCATTAGTCCCTACACTAACACCCGTTACCCGCTTCATCTTCATTTAAAAGTATAATAAAATATGAGCAAAAAAATGGCGCATTGAATGATGAAGGTCAAAGCAATTAATGTGCAGAATCAAATTAAATAGGAAATATCAAAGCAATAAATGGGCGGTTTTAATGTTGATTGGTGACAATTATGACTTTCCATAAGTAATTTTGGAAGGATTGAAGAAGATTGGTTGTCTTACCTCACATAGTGCACAAGACTCCCTTATAAATAGGGGATGATTTCATTCAAAGAAAATCATCTAGGAGTAGTTTACCTCATTTTTTTTCCAACATTTTACTTTACTGCAATTATGTTAAATTCTCTGTTTTAAGCACTGTTATCTTTCCAAGCATTGTACTCTGAAGATTATTCAATAAAAAGTAAGTTCTCATTTTTTTATAGCTTATTTAATGTTTTACTTATTTACTGCTTATTTATGTCTTACTTGTGCTTATTAATGCTTATTATTGTCTTTATTTGCTATTTGGTTCTGATTGATAGGATCCTTTTTTTTCTAGAATTTACTTTTATGTCTTTTTCTACATATCTCTGTCTTTAAGTTTTTATTTATTGGACGCAGCAAGGGTTGAATATCTTACTCTTAGGCTACACGGAGTAAGGCCAAAGTCACCATGTGAGTGGCCACTCACCGCGGTGAGTCTTATGCCGCTTGTCATAAGTCGCGTGTGAGTAGGGTGAGATTCGGTGACTCACTCACCGAATGTGAGTTGTGGCAAGTTGGGCCCCACCTATTTTTATATCGTTCTATATGTATATAAAAATCTTTTTTTAAAACCCCCCTTTTTACCTATAAATACTTACTACTTCACTCATTTTTATACACAACTTTTAAATACCATTATTCATTTTCTCACACAACATACAACTCTTTAAAATATCATTCATTTTCACACACACACACACATTATAAATAATTATTTTTAATTTAGTTTACGTTTTTATTAATTTTGTATGTTTACGTTTACGTTTTTATTAATTTCGTACATTTATGTTTACGTTTTTAAATTTATGAATGAAAGTAATTAAATAAAAAAAATGATGTGTAAGGTGAGTTTGGTATGAAAGGTGAGTGTTATTACGGTTGAAAGGTGAGTGGTAAAGTTGAAGAGAGAAAGCTGACGTGGCGCTGAGGTGTAAGGTGAGTTTGTGCTTCTTACTCCATCCAGCCTTATTAACAGATAAGCAGCCGACATCAACAAATGATTCAAACAAAAAAATTCCCAACCTATACAATAAAGAAACAGTAGCTCATTTATGAATCATTTTAGTTGTCTTCTTTTTTTATTGTTGGTAGAATCAAATATCAAACTTACCTTCTTTAATTTCCTACTATTCCTTTATTTGCTATTTCATATTACTTCTTTTGTTTTGATTTGCTCCAATAGATCAGTTCTCCATCAATTTTTAATTCAACTAAAAGTTTAATTTTAATATGGTAGTTTTTGAACCAAGTATATTTCTTTTTCAAACTTCTTTTTAGTCAACGTTATTGTTTTCTTTGTTAGTCATACATCATTTCATTTAAGATTTTAAATAAATTAGTGGTTATTAAGAAGATATTATTATGTAGCAGTCGATTAATGAGAATTTGATTAATGGGTAATTAGAGATCTATTAGTGGGATTAATTATTTAGCTTTGGATTAATGTTATATAGTTTATGGAGCGGGTCTCATCTCATCATTTTCTTGCACTCTTTAACATATTTGGTATCTTTATTCTCTTAGCTTCTTTATTTTTAGCATGATAGTTGTAACTGCCATGTTTATTTTCGCCATTATTTTTAAATATGCAAATTTGATTTAGTTGCTTAATTTATCGCGTTTCCTTAATTGCCGTTATCGTTTTTAATTTAGAATCGTAATTGCCTTAATTGTTAAATTGCCTTTTTCGTGCTTTTATATTTTGTTAGTAGATTTAGAACCAAATCAAAAAAAAATCTTGAACTATTCAAAATCCCGATTACAAGCGTCAACTAAAAGTTCAATTAACGCCTCGTCGAAACAAAAACTAATCATTTTTAATATTGATTTTAATAATTTATAATTTATAAAAAACAATTAGGGTCGACATTGTCGACCCTAAAAATACCCCCAAATTTTACAAAAAAATTCACCAAAATTAAACAACCCGCCAAAAAATCCCGCTACGATTTTAGGGTCGACATTGTCGACCCAAAACTCGCTAAACGACAAAACTATTTAGCTGGTATATATTTTTTTTATAAAAAATGTTTAGGGTCGACAATGTCGACCCAAAAATTCAAAGACATGTCGACCCTAAACGTTTTCTATAATTCAGCCACATATCCATCTCTTTTTTTTCTAAGTGTTTAACAAAAAAAAACATACCCTCCAAATCCCAAAACCCAAATCGACCCAACACCTCAAAATCCCCTAAAACCCACCACAATTCGAGTTTAATTTATGAAGGTATGATGTTTTTTATAATTATTGTGTGCTAATTTGTATGTTTAATGTTAGTTTGATAATTTGTATGTTTTTTTATAATTTTTTGTGTTAATTTGTTTTTTTTTTTTGTGTGATTGTGAAGTGAACTAGATGAGAACCACCATCTTAAGCAGCAGCATGTTAGCACACACACACGCCGCTGCAGTAGCAACCACCCAAGCCGGCAGCAGTTAGTACCAACCACAGGAGCAGCAGTACACTCTCCGTGACCAGCCACCGTAAGCACACAACAACCAACGCGCCACAACATCAGCCACCCCAGCCGCCATACTAGCAGCCACACAACCAACGCCACGCCACAGCAGCAGCCACCACAGTAGGGTTGGTTTTTGTTGTTTTAGTATAATTTTTTTTCATAGATGTTCGTTTATTAATATCATTGTAATAATATACATTTCGTTGATTAATTGGGTTTGTTTTTTGTTGTGATTGTGTGTTGTTAGCCCCCGAGACATCCGAGTCGAGTGGCGGGCAATTTTTCTATCTTCCTCTTTTATTCTCTTCCTTTTTTTCGGCCGTGAACTAGGTATGTAATTAAATTAGTTGGAATGCTTGCTTTTATTATATAGTATGAATTTTGGTTAGAATGATATTTGAATGACGTTTATAGTATGCGTGGTAATGTCATTTGGTTTAGTTTGATATAATTGTGAATGGCATATTTGGTTAGTATGATATTTATGAATGACGTTAGTTAGGTAAGCGTTTTGATTATTTGGGTTAGTTGTGTTATTTTGAATGGCGTTTAGTTAGTACGGAAGCTTGTGAAAGATAATTGTGAAAAGCGTTGTGAATATCAAATTGCGAATATATATGTTTGATTAATATTATGCATTATGCTGTAATATGTATATGAATGATATTTGATTGTTAGTCTTTTATAAATGATTTTAGGATATTAGTTATTAATTTCGGAAAATCCCCGTCCGAAGTTAATCAACCTATAGAAAATCCGTACGAAATTAATTTATTAGAAATTAATTTCGAAAAGTCATCTGTTTGGATACGAATCGATTCATGCTTGTATAAATGATTATTTTTTATTTTGGGGTTCAGATGAGAACAAAAGTCTGAATAATTGTCCAATCTGCAATCTGGATATACTTCATACCACTCAAAGCAGCGGAGTTTCAACACCCGGGCTTGATGGAGAGATGTATTATGGTCAACTCGAAGAAATTCTGGAGCTCACTTATATCGGCCCCCGCAAGGTTGTGTTGTTTCGATGTAAATGGTTTGACACCATTAACCCTAAGAACCATACGACACGCAACAGACGTTCTTACATTGACCAGGGCATACATCATATTTTGACTGATAGGGAATTTCACCAAAATAACCAATACATTCTTGCGACACAAGCAACACAAGTATTCTACCTTGAAGACCTTGCTAGACGACCACTTCATTGGAAGGTCGTCGAACATGTTTATCATCGAGATGTGGCAGAGTCCGATCAAGATGTTATACATGGTAGCAGTTCATCAGATGTTGCATTGTCTGTTGGTTTGACTGTTTTGGAGTCTACGGATTTGAGTATAAATGCTCAATCGACAGAAGTGGACGCCCCACCAGTTAATGAAGACAATGCTAATGCTAATGAAGACAATGCTGATTTTATTAATAATGAAGATGATGTCGTTGCACATGTCCTTGATGATGATGATGTTGAAGTGTCTGATGATGATGAAGTGAACCCTAGTACTAATGTTGAAGAAGTTTTATCTAGCGATGATTCTGACTATGACAATTGATCTTAAGTTGTAGTTTGAATGAAATAATTATTATATGTTTAAATGTGTAATTTTTATTTGAATGGAATTGTTTTTATATGTTTAAATGTGTATATTTATATGAATGTGTGTATTAGTATTAATTGGTCCACGAAATTGTGTGTTCTTGTACTTGTTATTTTACAGATGGCGTGTGTAGCTCCTAGATCACACGGTGGGGATGCCGGTGGTAATCTACCCAGACAGCCCACAGGGCCCGTACCGGCCCAGTGCCAAGGTAAGAAATTGTGATTTTTTTTATTTTTATTTTATAACACTGATTCTTTTTAATTTATTTTACTTGTATTTTAACGACTTAATAACTTATCTTTGTAGGTTCGACGATACATGGTGTGAAGACAAATCGGGCCTTAAAGAGGGCGTTTAGAGATAATAGGGAAGAACCTTTGACCGCTGGCTTTGATATCGGGGATCAAGGTACCTTCCATCCTTTAGGCGTCAATGCATCCTATTTGAATAGTCTTATGGGGGAACAAATCCGGCCACCTCCCCTTGATTGCGAGTGGAAAGAAATTCCACCTGCGTATAAAGCGCATATACTGCCTACACTTGAGGTATTAATTGATTATTTTACTTCTATTCTTATTGTTATCGACCGTTTAGATATGTGTGTTATATTTAAATTGTTTGTTTATTTAAATGCATATGTTTATTTGTAGAGCTATTTCAACCTCGCAATTTGGTACAATAGGCAGGATAAAGTGGTGGTTGATGATAATGTATATACGGTGGTGGAAAGGGTAAGGCTTGGGCTGGAACTTAAATTGAGGCTACTTTGGCGCAAACATAAAACCAGGATCAAGGCTCAGCATTTTAAAATACATGAGACGCCCGATGATGCAAAGGCACATATGCCACCGCCGAAAGTGTGGGACGACAGAACCCAAGAGGATTGGGAAGAGTTGGTTGACTCGTGGTCCCACCCGGATATGTAAGACTCTTTATAAGGCAAAAAACACAATAGTCACTCACCAAGGCAAAAAACCGTTCGTTCAAGGAAGGCAAGAATATGTAAGACTCTTTATAATTTTTGTGATATTTTAAAGGTATTTATATTATTTATTTATAGCTCGTTATAAATTTATTTGATATTGTATAGAAAGCCAAGAAAGGGTATTACGAGGACCTGATTGAAACGTGGAGGAAAGGGCACTCAAAAAAGAATGGCCAATTTAAAACCGAACAAAACAAGGCGAGATATGTAAGTAATTTAACTCTTTACATGCGTCATTAAGATCAAGTTATTACTTATTGCTTTAATAACTTATTTGTTTTAACGTTATTTTTTGTTCTTTAAGGAAGAGATGAGCATAGAAGATCTAATTAGAAGCCTAGGGCAATATTCCAGTTGAAGACGGATAAGTGCAGGAATATGATGAAATCGTTCCCGTAGTGACAACTTGGCATAATAAGTTCTGCCGGACACTATGGGCCTAGGATTGTTACCGGGTGGTGGCTCAACTTTCTCAGCGAGGTACGCTAAATCATGCATTTAGGGAGAATTCTGTTATGTTCTCCTGAGAGCAGATCAACGCAGCTGTTACTAGGCAAAATTAAACAAGAGCAGCAAGCCAGTAAAGAAGTTTGTACAGGAAGTCCAAGATGAGTAGAGGGCGCTATATAGCACGAGCTTGGTGGGTCTGGCGCAAAAGTGCTGACGCCGAATTCGCTTCTAGCGCCGGGGTCCTGGACTAGACTCATGATTATTGTCTAGGGCTCAGTCTTGTTTTTCGCCACTACAAACTCACCAAATAGTGCTGGTCCCAATTCTTAACCTTATACTTATTTGTCATTTCCGATAACTCACGACGCTCTATGCCCCACTCGTCCCCTCAATGTGCGTATCATTTACTGACCTCTCTCTTTCCCTTTTAGATCAACCAATCCAACTCTGTTTCCCTATAGTCAAACCACTCCAACCACTACCAACCCTCCTCTGTGTACCGAACCCTAATTCCTCCTCGCATGCACCCATACCCGGCCTCGTTATTTCTTCCCACTCCCTGATCTATCTAATAAATAACCTTCACCAATTCTATTTTCTATCTGTCCCAAGTTCATCAGATCTCTCCGTTTATTACGGGTGTCTAGCTCTAGCTTTGTAATTCTCAATACCCCGTGGAAGATTATATAAATTCGAATCATTAACTAACGGGAAAAACTCTAATCCGAATGTACCGTAACTACATTCCTTTTCAATTTAGAATTGTCTACGCCATATTTGTATATGACGTTTATAAGCAGGTTCAAGTATCAGGTAATTGCTCCGATGATTTGGTCCTGATTCTTGCATGATCTATCCAATAATAACGTTAACCCGTCTATCACTTCCAAATCAAGACAACCTTATCTTTTATTCGCTATTGTAATTAATACGATTACTCTGGGTATGGAGATATTTGTTTATGTAAGAACTCGAGCATTTATATAGTTTGTAATATTTGCGGTATTCTCTAACAAGGATATAGTGAGCATTGGAAAGTGCAGTTTATTTGTCATAGTAGTATCTATTAATTTAGTTATGTGGTAATACTTTGAGCAACTTGATTACTCTTTGTTGAAACATAAAGTTTAGTATTGAGTATTTATTCGTGGTCTTGATGTAGCATTTTTTTGTTGAATAGCTGAATATCATAATAGCTTTCTTTATGATAGTATTGTTCGAAAAGTTGAGCATTTGTTTGAATTAGTAGTATGTAAACGTTTAGTTATGAATTTATCGTATTGTGATTTGTGGTATGTTGATATACGTTTAGTCTATTTGATATGATGTTATCGATACTTACCGTGATTATCGATGAATAAGTAATTTTCAGCGATTGTTGTTGGGACTGACTTAAGAATTTTCTAAGGCATATAAATTCTGGAAAAAAGAATCTTATTAACACACAATGGATAAACTATTCAGTAGCCAGTTTTCAGTTGGCCCTCAGGGAAAATCTAGGCGCGAACCAAATAGTCAGGACCTAATTAGCAAATCTAGTAAAAGAACTTGAATAATTATGTGTGTCGGCTTACTTGTGACGCCTAATTTTGTAACATTAATGTGTAACGTGCTTTTTAACCGTGTTTTTGTCTATATGTTTTTTATTAGTAAACGTTATTAGTTGCCTGAGCCCAAACTGTCAATGACTACGTCCGACCCTAATGTTGTTATTTCGAAATGAAAGTATTATTTCAATATTACCTTGTTTTTATCCGATCTTTATAAAGATAATGTAAAAAAAAAAGTGTCTGTCCGAACTATGCTTTGACCAACAACTTCTCATAAAAATTGATATTGACCTTAATTTTCTATAGTTTGTCAACTTGTCTTGTTTTGAAATTACTAAAACTGGCGTCAACCCACTTAAATCTGATCGACCCAAATCAAATGCCAAAAATGCCGGACTGACGTTCTGACCCTAACTTTTTTTAGGGCCGTAGGGTTTAGTTGGCAGTTAATTTCCTTCGCACATTTAGCGCTCGAAAATATTTGTTGACCCTAACGATGTTAGGGTCGAACTTACAGCTCATTGAAATTTTCGAGGTTCGATTGTCCTACGGGCCTTAAAGCACAAATTTTCCTCCGTTGTGTAAGAAAGAGCATAAAGCTTTTCGGAGTGATTATGGGATCCCGAGAATAAACTAGTACGCTACATTATCTTATTACAAGTGGTTGAATTTCTCAGGTTGCCATTTGCAATTTTGCGACTATCCCGTGATTGCAGTACTTTGATTGCATACACTTAACTTTGCTTCTAGTTCTCTGCTGTGGTATTGTCAAGAAGCTTTAGCGCAATCCATAACTACTTATGACGGATTATGTGCTTAATTGTCTTACAATAGTCTATACTCTTTGAAATCGTCTTTCTATAGCGCCAATCGTCGTGATTACATTCTTGACGATATGTATGATATACAATAGTCAATACTTCTTTGCCAAAAATCTTGACGGTTCACCTTCATTACTATTACAATAGTCATACTCTTTGAAATCTTACGGTTCAACCTTATTACTTACTTAAACTTATGAACACACCAACTTTATGTTGACACTTTTAAGCATGTATTTCTCAGGTGTTTGACCAGTTATGAAGTATTTGGAGTACATTGGGTCTTCATTCATACAAGACTACGTTTTCATCAACTTTTCATGCATTACATTCCTCGTTGTATTTTAAACTATTAATTTCATTTGATGCAAACTTGGGACAACATGTTTTGAACTTATTTATTTCAATGAAACAACGAGGTTAACTTTTAAACGACTCACTTAGAGGTCGTTCTCTTATATCTTGTGCTATTGTATTATGAAGTAACACTCCCGGTTACCTTTCCTTTGCGACCTATTTGAAGGGTGTTACACAGGTCCATTTGTCTTTAGTTGCAGAATCAAGAACAAGCCCGGTGATGTTAGATTATTTAGGAGTAAATGCACCACATGGTTATATAATGGTATACACATTTAATAAGTAAAAGAATCCTACCTATTCTAATGTCTATCGTCATCATACACAAGCGTACGTATATTGTTATGTGTGTTGGAATTTCTACAAATTAAAGACAATCGGAAATTACAAAGTGTTTACCCATTTCGAATATTATCTTTGAAATATTATCTATAAATTACAAAGGGAAATTACAAACCGATCCCCACACCACCCTAGTACCATTCTAACAAAAAAAGAAATCTATGTGGTCCAACTATCCAAAAAAAATTAAAACAAATGCTTCTCTTACTTTGTTATAACACCTTTAAAACATACAGTCATATTTTAACAATATAAATTGAAATACTGATATAATAACATGTTAAAGTCATGCATATAATATCACACGAAGTCGAACAAATTCAAGACAAATTACAGTGCAATATTGTTTTTTTATCAATTTTTTTCGTAGTTTTTGTCAGTTTAATACGTTTGACTTGTTAAATTTTACAGTGCAATAAATAAATAAAACCCAAAAATCTAAGGGGGGGGGGGTTTACAAATGGTACATTAGGGAAGGTCTTTATAACGTAACTCATATGACAATCGAATTATGAAGTGACCCGTTTCCGTTTAATAAAAATGGTATGACCCGTTTACTATGGATGGGTCTCATGGTAAAGCGTGTCATAATTCTTAGTTGGTGGTGTACGTTATATGGATGTAATATATACAGGGCGTCTCTAAATTTATAAAAAATTTGAGGGTCCTGAATGAAATTAAATAATGAGGCATTTTCGAAGGTCCTGAACGAAATTAAATAATGAAGCCTTTTCGAAAATAGATGTTTATAAAGTGTCACCATTTATAGAATATAATGCAATTAGTTATCTAAACCTTCAACATATTAGTCATTTAAGATACTTTATTCTCTAAATAATTTTTTTCGTGAAAAATCTTGCACCACATGTAATAACTATTAAATTGTATAGAATTTTGATCCCCTCAAAATTTTAATAAAAAAAAAAAAAAAAAAAAATAAAAAAAAAGAAAAAAAAAAGGGCCCTGTGCGTTCGCCCCAATGTCATCATAACCCTCAAAGACGCCCTCATATAATATAAATAAATATAGATAAATATTATATATATAAATATATACATATATATAATATAATAATAATATATATATATATATATATATAGCAATGAACATGACGAGCTTGTGGATTATTGTGGATGTGACGAGAGAGACGTTTGAGCCGATAGAATGCATGTTGTTGGAAAGGATGGAAAAAGAGGAATTCATTATACACGAGCGTACATTATTTTAACAAAATTGCTCGTAAAATAATCATAGACACTTTCGACATCCATTAGAAATCAATGCCGCAAATTATCCAACAAATAAGTTCGTCATTGTTTGAGTACTTTGAAGCCATTAACTACCGATTGAACATTATTCACATACGAGACGTTCATACTCATGCGTTACACCGAGCTTGTTTATTGGAAAAAATTAAACTCATAATACTAATTATTGTCACGTCGTTGACATGAGCCTCGATTTTTAGTAAAGGTGGTATTTTGACCCGTCTACTATGGACTAGTACAATTTGTTATGATTCAAGAGTTGATGGTAAGTCGTTAACCCGTGCATTAAAGGTGGTCTATGACACTTGTACTATGGACCTACCCGGTTCCCTTTTAGTAAAGGTGCTACTATGCCCCGTCTCATTGTATAACTTCTCATGATTCTTAGTTTATGATAGGTTGTTGATTTCAGCCTTGATTTTTAGTAGATGTAGTATTATGACCCGTGTATTGTGGACGACTCGTTCCTATTATAGTAAAGGTGGTACCAAGACTTGTGTAGTACGATCGGGTCTCATATACGGGTTGTCATGAATTATAATTAATGGTGAGTCGTTGACTTGAGCCTCAATGTTTAGGAAAGGTGATACTATCACTCGTGTACTGTTGACTGATGTGCTATTATGACCCGTGCATTATTGACGGGTCTCGTAATAAAGCTTGTCATGATTCTTAGTTAATGGCGGGTCATTGACATGATCCTCGTTCTTTAGTAAATGTTGTACTATGACGCGTGTACTTTGGACCGACCCTTTTAGTCAAAGTTGTACTATGACCTGTGTATTATGGATCGGCGGTCAAAAAAGCATATTCAAACGGGAAATGCATTCTCTAGAAAACCGGTAAACATCTATACTACATATAAAAGAAATTAGTATCTCTCTTCTATTAATTATTTAAGTAATACATATTTATATGCATTCATCAATGTACAACTTTATAAACAATAATTATTTTACATATAATTAATTAAAGCATTCATCAATGTAAGTTTAACGTCAAATTTTTGTTTGGTTATAAACATTTAAAATTTTGAAAATTACATATTCAAAAAACATTTATCATCTATGTATGTATTTTAGTAATAGTTTAGTGAAATCCTAATTATTTTGCTAAAATGTTCGATTGAAATGAATCGTACATCTTAAAGTACGAAAATTTTCAAGTGATTTATAAAGTATGAAGATTCTTTATGTTTACACGTATAATATTATGACGAATATTACACAACAACTACAGCTTAATAAATACCTTTCACCGTTAATCATCATAACGTCGTAATATTATTGGCTACCGTTTTCGTATCTTCATTCCATTGTAATGCACACGTACTTGAGATTTTAATATTAAATAATGTGCGATAAAGTTATTCCTTAAGATTCTCGCCAAGCTTAAAGTGAAAAACATGTGATCGAAAAATATTGCACGCTAAAAGTTTTGATTACAGGGTACCCGCCGCCGCAACGCACGGATACCCTGCTAGTATTTTTAAATGGGAATCAAACTATTTGGTTATATATTTCTCGGGATAAATCTATCTATTTTCTATCTAATAAAACACACTTTTTACATAACTCTTCATAAATGTTTTCTAAAAATATTGAGCTCTATCTTTACGCCATGTGCGTAAACTAGCAATTTAAGTATGTTTTTTTGAGAAAACACACCCATGCCAAATGTTACGTATGATACTTCAATTAGCATTTTCTAAAAAACGAGTTGTAATACCCGCGCTCCGCGTCGGGGTGGATTAACTTAGCAACGGACCACATGAAGGAACAATTGCGTAAAATTTGTCTGGGTATTATTTTTTAATATTAAAGTTTTTTTATTAAAAAATAAAATAAAATTTAACGGTCGTTACTTACTAACGCCCGTTAGTTACTAACGGTATTGTGTAAAATTTGTGTTGGGGTATTTTTTTAATATTAAAGTTTTATTAAAAAAACAACTTAACGATCATTACTTACTATTAGTTACTAACAGTCGTTAGTTAGTGTTGATTTTACTATTCACTTCACCCTGATTGGGTGTCGCAACAACAAAAAACGGTTTGCCAAAAGCATTCTTGATTTTTGTATATATAACTTATAATTAAAACATAGATCACATTAACTCAATTATTAATTGTTGCAAGTTTTTTAATTTAAATTGGTTAATTGGCTTATGCTAAAAGCATTCATAAACTTTTTGTAAAAGTTTATACATTAATATATCAATAACTCATACACTTTGTTTTTTAGTTTTTTTTTTGAAAGGAAAGGAAAGATGAGTAAGGAAGGAAAGAGAAGAAAAAAGTAAATGAAAGAAACGTATTGTTTTATATTGTGTTCTTCGGATGAGAAGGAGGAAATGAATGAAAGTGAACAAAAAGTGTGTATTTGAAAAGATAGTAGCTAAACAAAATTACACTTACACATTTTGAAAAAAATAAAAAGTCAACTAAAAAGATAGAAAGGAGGGTAGTATTGTCAATTCAATATTAATAAACTTCTTTACTCACCTTCATCACAAAAATGAGATGAAACATTTGGTCAAAAAACAATGTTTTGCTAACCAATGCTCATTGAGCAGAGGTTAGTGTGTAATTTATATACACAAAATTTTCTAATTAACATAAAAATACATTAAATTCGGGTTCATTCAAGTTAAAATCCTGTTCAAATATAGCAATTTATAGGTTTATTTAATGTGCATTTAAAGCATTTTTATGTTAATTCAGAAAGTTTGTGTATATTAATTACACACTAACCTCTACCACTGGGCATTGGTTAGCAAACCCAAAAAACAATGAGGTTTCCTCACTTTCACTTTTTAATTATTTTCACTTTCACTATAGTATAAACCTTTACAACTTCATAAAATGTCTTATACTATAGATGTTATTACGTCAAAAGTGTATCTATGAGTTTTCCGTAACTTACAGTTACCAAAACAAATCTTTAAAAGTAGACTTACTATTTATCGTATGTTGTAAACTTTCTGATATCATATTTCCCTTTTTAGTATTGGTGATCCTAGCCCTTGAATTTTCATACACATGGTTCAAGATGACAAGAGTTTGTGGACACGGAATAATACACCAAAAGTTTTGATGGAAAAAAAAGTATGTAGCTCTTTCATTTTACTTTGGTAAAAGGTAAAATTTTACAATTTTTACCAATCACAAGAAATAAAGCATAGCCTAGTTGACCACTAAGAGTATTTTTGGGTATGTGAGTTCCTCACGAACATAGAGATTGCGGGTTCAAGCCTCGCTGGAGGCATGCGTGAAATATATTGTGAGATATGTGGTATAGGTTGTGAAAAAAAGTGCCGTTCTAAAAAAAATAAAAAAGAATATTTAGATGACAAGACGCAATTGGCAATTCTATCTTGACAACTAACCAATATAGAGAAATGGTGCAAATTCAATTATACTCGGATGATCAAAAAAATATTGTACTTGGAAAAAATAATACCGAAAATTTAGGGGTCTTCATAATTCGAGTAAATGCCCGAAGAATCAAACCGAACCGAAAAAACCGATTCAAATTTGTAACAGATTCTAATTTACAAAAATCGAACCGAACCGAACTAATTATTCGGTTTTCGGTTAAGATATCAAAATTGAATAACCCAAATTTGAATTCGGTTCGTTTTTCGGGTTAACACGAATAACCTGAATTACACCATTTTTTTTTAA
Source organism: Tanacetum coccineum (assembly GCA_026074375.1). Classification (NCBI taxonomy): domain Eukaryota; kingdom Viridiplantae; phylum Streptophyta; class Magnoliopsida; order Asterales; family Asteraceae; genus Tanacetum; species Tanacetum coccineum. The sequence goes on along the minus strand of BQNB010022045.1, from coordinate 6,919 downwards.
AAATACATAGCTATTTAGCAAAAAAATTATTTTAAACATAAAAATGTTTTTTTTATATTAAGATAAAGTTTTTAATGGTCTTTATATATATATATATATATATGTATATATACATGAGCAGTTCCCTTCTATGACATAAACAATAATAAAATAGGTAAATGGAAAAAATCTACTTTGGTAATCATGTTAGTGCTAAATAATCAAAAACACTAAACTCACATCTTGGAGAAGCTCCATCTTTGAGCGAGATGATAGTCACAACCTGTAGCATAACAATAACTATAACCTTAATTCAATTAAAATCAATACTCAAAAATTAAAAAAACTTACATCCAATTATAAGAGATGCTCTTTTTATCAGCAACCACTCTTCTTTGCACACCCAATGTTATCCTTGATCGGTTGATCATCAATATGATTCACATGATATACAAACTCCGGTTGATCTTCAATGATAATATCTTCATCTAGATGAAGATGTTATCATTCACGGGGCGGTGGATTTGTGTGTTGGAGAAAGTGGTTTAAATGGGAATAATGAGTCGTGCCGAACCCAGGTGTTGACTCATACTGGTTAAGTATCTGTGAAAACTTGTCGTCACTTCTAAAAAGCTTCATCATCAAGTTCACCTGTTTGGTTAGGTACTTGTTCTTCTTTTTGAGCTTTTCGACATCGCCTGAGTTGTGCGTACATTGAGGCGGGGGCGGAATGAGGACATCTGTGGCCCATACCGGCAATACCCTACCAACACCGGGAAGGTGCCCCCGCTTCTTGCCCTTTCGAGCAAGGGCATTGATCTCTTCATCAGTGTAGGGCACACCCGACGAGGTGTTAGAGCCTAGAGCCTGCAGCCTCAACATCTCCTCCTATGTAGTGACAAAAACACAAGATAGTTAATATATTAGTCAGGTTGATACATTATTTCTTGACAAATCATTAAAGTGCGTGTTTTAAAACAAAACTTACGTATATAGCTCGGCCCTCATCCCGCGTTAAATCCCCGTTAATAGTGTGTGTCACGAAGAAGGTGTGGATTAGCGACGGGTACTCCCGAGTGGTTGAGCTCTCCATCTGTACATACACACGTATATAAGATGAAACAAATTAAAAACGACAAATCACAACACACCAAAGCGTATAATCATATATATATATATATATGAAGCTAATTATGAGTGTATAAATATGATTTAGTGACTGTACGCCACCTCAATGATGACATGGCACCCACAATTCAATAAATTTAATAATTTTCGAATTTATGCTAAAAATTAATTACATAGTAAGGTTTGAACTCATGACATATTGTTAACATGCAATAATCTTAACCAATTGAGTCAGACCACTAATTGTGTTTTACTATCTAAAACCATAATAATATATTTTAAAAAAAAGTTACACAAAGTTATAGAGATATGATATCTTTTTATTTTTAAAAATATATTTGATCTAAATCCATACATACACATGACGAAAATCAACTCAAAACCCTAAATCAACAAGACATCATATGTTGACTATAGTATCTACCTTCGTTTGGAGTGCGTGCTTACATTACTCATCATTAACTGGAAATTTTACTTGCATTTACAGTTTCAAACTCTTTTAGAGCAAAGATACATACACACATACAAGGAAGAAACGAAGACAAAGATACTCCATGGATGAATTCTACAACAAATGGTAATTTAAGTACTTTATGCAGAGGTAATTATGTCCAATTCTACAACGTATGGTAATTAAAGTACAACACTTATAGAACTAGATTAACATTAAGAAAGCACACACTTGTGTCTATGACAAAAGGAGTTCTATGGCCAGGTTCAATTCATAGTATCTTTCAGATGTACATGTATGGTCATTCATTCAATTGTTCATTGATTTATTTTAACATTAATATATATTTTTTTATTCTGATATGAAAAGGTCTACATACTGATATAATATATCTTTCCCATGATCAGTTAGTATCACTTTGATTATTGCCAAACATTTACACTTATTTTATGTCGATAACATAGGAGATAAGATTTATTGACTCACGGTATTGATCACTTAAGACTGACTGCTTGCAATGCTTATACAATGTATGCTTATCCAGGTTGTAACAGTATCGCGAGATGCAAATCTTTCCCTTAAGATGTGTCGTCATGCAGGTGATCTTCTAGACTATCAAGTTAAAAGATAATTCTCACTTCCCATAGCAGGTAAGCAATTTTACTATACTTTTCTTATATTTATGAATATTTATTGCATGCATAATATCTGTTGAATAATATGTAAATTCGGATTTAAATGACTATGGTCTTGCAGGAAAGACAAGAGTAAGTCTTTGGTGAGTTATACCTTCATTTAGCTTAACATGTATTTGAGATACTATTCGATGTTTTATCTATACTTGAGACTGTAGTCATTTTTGTGATTATAAAATGTTCTTATAAGTTGGATGGTTGCATAACGTAAATCTAATCAGTTTTTCTTATCATTTCTTTTTCGTTCGCAGTAGGTAATTGAGTTCCAGTTGAGGATTCATCTAATCAAATGGGATAAATGGTAATCATTTGTGTTCTACTTATTATGTTTATTATGCATCTGCCAATTGCTATAGCTCTTACTTGTGGTTATATTGTCGGTTTTACAACAGGACTATATGCAGGAGGATGACATACATTTAGACACTACGAAGGCCAGATGTACATCTTATACCTTTTTTTTGGATCATATTACTATTTGTTATGACTTTAAGATTTACAATTGATAAGCTAACTGAGCGCCTTTCTAGGTATCAATCTTTAAAATATTGATGACTTGTTTTTATATGATTAAATCTTGTTAGAGACTCTGATAAAGCAATTTTCGAGCGTCTACAGAGGGAATTTGAGGCTGTACGTGCTTCCCAAACGCAAGGTAGGTTTCATTACAGTTTCTTTTCCATCTTTTGCCGTCACAATTTTGATACGCTTTTAACAACATTAGTGGTGAAGATCCTGACTTTAAGTACATTCAAGGTAAGATTGAAATTGATTTTTGGAACATTATTGCATTGAATAGCAGAAAAACATTATTGCATTGATCTAAGAATAGATAACCTGATTTTATATTCCATTTTGTGCCAGGTACTACATGCAACACTTATATAACATGTAACATTGCTTATTAGTTGCATTCCTATTCCAATGCTGAAACTATTCGTAGATGTTGCAATGTGGGCACATTTAAGTTAAAATGGGTTTTTTTGTCATTCCAGCTGAGCATGGCGAGTGGTAAAGTTTGTAACCTTCCAAAAAAAAGGATCAAAAGTTGCACAATACAAGTTATAACCTTGTAACTCATCTATTATAATGATACTAACTTGGAAGTTTATAATATTAACGATCCAATTTGAGTCACTGTTTAAAAGATGTGACGCTATGGTGTTTCATGTGAGGTGGTAACATCGGTGTAATGTTACAACTTGTTACATGTCAAAAATGGGTCATTTTGGTAAATAGTGTTTTACTTACAAAATGTGGTACTACTTATAAAAGAAAGGGCACACATGTCATTGACTGCTTATTACAAATGAAAGCTTTTGAAGTCATTGTTATTGTTTGTTTCATTTGTCACTAGACATTACAAGCACAAGGATATTATATGCTTTTGGAATGTCTTGACATCATCAGTTCACGTTTATGTCTCTTTGAATGTCTGATTTCCTACCTCCTAATGACCATATATCCCCTATCTTATCTGTTATTTATTTCATATTTTTATCAGTTGGATGACGATGATTGCGATACTGTTGAAGGACCCCTAAACCCACATTGTAGTACTTACGTTTAATTATATTAGGGTTGTTTTAGACGACA
>BQNB010022044.1:777-63484 GCA_026074375.1 Tanacetum coccineum | reverse complement strand
CGGTCAGAAATACGTGAGCTTATGGGGTCACGTAGGTATATACCGATGTATTATCTTTTATAATGTAATTAATATAATCATATTAGTTTATATAAATGCTTACAGTTAACAGGTAAAGATTATTTGTTAAATTTGACATAGCCCAAAAGGCATGGGAAACTCATGGGGGAAAAAGATAACGCATAGCCCAAAAGGCATGGGAAACTCATAGCCCAAAAGGCATAGGTTGTTAAATTTGACAACCTATTTGCTTGTCGTGTTTATTTAATCCAGAGAGTATTTGTTTGAGATGATAAAAAAAATTACAAAAATTAAATGACTAAACGATAACTAAAACAATGACCAGGCCGTTTATGTTTTTCTTTTAGTTATGCCAAGTCATTATAGGCTCATAGCTAGTAACAAGCATAGTTGTTCGCGCGTTGCTGCGAGGCGGTGTTTCTTTTATCATATATGTGAGTGCTTTTTTTTAAAAATTTGTATGTTATGCTAATTTTTTAAAGGTTATGTGTTTAAAAGTTGTTTTTTTTTGCTATTTGGGTTTACTTTAATATAATTTTATGAGATCGGGTAAATATGTGTTACGCATGATTGCACGCGCGTTGATGCAGGGTGTTAAATTTTGTTTTTTTTTTATATTTTGTGCGGCTTTATTTTTCCGGTCTCATGTTTAATATTATTTTTTTATATGGGTTATGTGTTGGCGTCATGTCGTGGGTATTTTTTGATCTGAATAAGTCAATACTTTTGTAATCTTTTTTCTTATTTTGTGCTGAGCAAAAAAAAAAATATTATTTTTGTGCAATAGTTTATTTTTTTATATAGGCTTATGTGTTTGGTCTCATGTTGCGGATATTTTTTGATCTGAATAAATAAGTACTTTTGTAATTTTGTTTCCTATTTTGTGCCGAGCAATTTTTTTTTAAAGTTGCCTAGTTAATGAAAAAAAAGTGTCAAATTGGTCGGTCCAAAGTGAGAGCTCAATGGGCCGGTTACCGTAGCACCACTGTAGCAAACTATGTCAAAACAACATAGTTTTATTCCACACATAGCGCGTTGCTACGGGGCGGTGTTTCTTTTATCATAGATGTGGGTGCTTTTTTTTTTAATTTGTATGTTATGCTAATTTTTTAAAAGTTATGTGTTTAAAGGTTGTTTTTTTTTTGCTATTTGGGTTTACTTTAATATAATTTTATGAGATTGGGTAAATATGTGTTAAGCATGATTGCACGCGCGTTGATGCGGGGTGTTAAATTTTATTTTATTTTATATTTTGTGCGGCTTTATTTTTCCGGTCTCATGTTTAATATTATTTTTTTATATGGGTTTATGTGTTAGGCGTCATGTCGTGGGTATTTTTTGTTCTAAATAAGTAAATACTTTTATAATTTTTTTTCTTAAAAAAATGTCAAATGGGCCGACCCAAAGTGGGAGCCCAATGGGCCGGTTACTGTAGCACCACTGTAGCAAACTATGTCAAAAACGATTTTTTATATTTTGTGCGGCTTTATTTTTCCGGTCTCATGTTTAATATTATTTTTTATATGGGTTTATGTGTTGGGCGTCATGTCGTGGGTACTTTTTGATCTGAATAAGTCAATACTTTTGTAACTTTTTTTCTTATTTTGTGCCTAGCAAAAAATATTTTTTTTTATTATTTTTGTGCCATAGTTTATTTTTTTTATGGGCTTATGTGTTTGGTGTCATGTCGTGGATATTTTTTGATCTGAATAAATAAGTATTTTTGTAATTTTGTTTCTTATTTTGTGCCGAGCAATTTTTTTTAAAGTTGCCTAGTTAAAGAAAAAAAACAAAAAAAAAACAAAAAAAAGTGTCAAATGGGTCGGCCCAAAGTGAAAGCCCAATGGACCGGTACTGTAGCACCACTGTAGCAAACTATGTCAAAACGACATAGTTTTATTCCACACAGAGTATATGTATATTTTTTTTTAAGTTGTCTAGTTAAAGAAAAAAAACCAAAAAAAAAAAGAAAAAAAAAATGTCAAATGAGCCGGCCCAAAGTGAGAGCCCAATGGACCGGTTACTGTAGCAAACTATGTCAAAACAACATAGTTTTATTTCACGCATAGTATATGTATATAATAAATTGTGGTTGGAAGTAAACCTATTTGCTCGTACATAATTTTTGAACAGAAATGTGACACGTATTAAACAGTGAGCAAGAAAATAGCGGGCAAATATATTTGTTCGATGAGTAGATTTTGATAATTAAAAAAAATAGTGTTGATTTTGGTTATTCGGTTTAATATGAGTTTTTTGAATTTTAAGGTTTTCATTTTGCAAATTTGATTTTAATTGTTATTTTTTGTGTTATATAAAACTTGATGCAATATATATAAATAGATTAAGTTTTAAATGTAATTTCATTTGTATTAATTTTTATCAAGCATTATATAATAAAAACAAAAATATTAAAAGTTAAAGTAAAAAACAAAGACTAAAAAAATCAACATTTGACAGTAATTATGTATTGGGGAGTGTAGTAAACATTATTTCCCAAAGAAATAATAAACATCCTTCAATTAAAAAAACAGCTGCAATCGAACTAAACTTTTATGAAGTAATTCGGGCTCGATCGTGTCGAGGTTTCATCAAACTCAAACCCGAGCACGAGTCCAATAAACCAGCTCGAAAATATAACTAGCCATGATCAAGCTTTCAATAACAAGCCAAGCTCAAGCATAATTTATAATTTTCAAAGCGAGCTCAAACCTTGTCAAGCTCGGGTTTAGCTCGACTCGATTACAACTAAAGTTTGAGCCTGACTCAATCGAGTCGAGCTTTTATCCAGAGTTCAAACCCAGCCCGAGCTCTATAAACTAGCTCGAAACACATAACGAGCCAAGCTTAAGCTTTTAATATCAAGTCAAGCTCATGCATACCTTATAATTTTCGTTCGAGCCGATCTCAAACCTTGTCACCAAGCTCCCCTATACCTTTTTTTGAAGAAACAAACTTTATATAAACTATAAATAAAAGTTAAAACAATACACATCACTCCTCGCCAACGAGGTAAGTTCAACAGGAAAAGATACATCTCAACTAAATAAAAAGTGGAAGAAGACGCTAAACGAACAGCGTAATGAGCCACTTTGTTGTTATCTCGATTGGTCCACGAGAAAGTCAAAATCATGTTCTTCGACCACAAACGAATATCAGCAACAAGAGCATCAATGTTCCATGGTGGGACAGTATCCGTAGATGAAAGTGAAATAGGTACCTGAGAGTCGGATTGACTTAACAAAATGACATCGATAATCTTGAGAATAAGCTTGATTGCTTGAACATATGAATAGTATGTTGGGATTTGATAATTGTTAACCATTAACAACCACGAGTACGCAGCGGATATGGATCAAGTAAGGTGTACATGATTAACACACAATAAATAAACAAAAGGTAAAACCGAAAACTAACCCTTGAAGATCAACTGCAAATGAAACTAAGTGGATAAATTTTCACCTCTACGGTTGCTCACACAACACGTCAAATAAGCACGCTACTATGCTAGTGGTTGCTTCACGATTCACCAACAACTTGTGTTTTGTTCTTGGTTGCTTAAACCAAATAAAACAATAAACCATTTAGAAGTTTTGTTTCTGTCGTAAAAGTAACAAAAGGGAAAGAAGCCACAACAAGAATTAATATCCTTGTTATTTACTTTTATAGTTGAAAAAGTCAAACCAAACAATCTTATCTTTCTACCGATTGAATGGGCAAAGGGAAAAGAAAATTGGAAAAAAAATGTCGTATGAGTTGGTGTAGAATTAGACAAATGATGAGTTAAGGGTAGGGTGTTTTTATAGCACATCAACCCTAGTTGTAGATAACGCTAAAACCTTGAAGATAAACTTCAAGTCTTAAGCTTATTACAACTCTCCCATTTTATCCTAAACACTCATCATTATCACTATAATTTTCACACAAATTCATTTTCTAGAATCCTCCAAAATCTGCCACATTTGGGAGGAGGACAAAGGTTTCCATTTTCGACATTTAAGTCCTTCTCTTTTTTTATTTAACGGATATATAAAGTTAGTTAAGCGTCCAACGAAAACAAACGACCGTTTAAATATATTTCGTGAAACATATTATATATTTAATAAATATAAACGAGTTATATATATCAAATATATCAAATACATAATAAACGTACTCTTCGTGTCTTAACGTGTGTGCCCCCAATAGGCTCACACATTTCTAGTCGTATTAGTGTTAGTCCAACTACCATAATCCAGCAGCTCTCACTTGGGAGTTGGAGTAGCAGACAACCCATATACTAACGACGGAAACGTCTAGCAACACTCACATTCGTTGTTAAAACTAGAAATGTCTAAGATCAAGTTTCAAAAACATTCACAATAGCATGGTTATGTATCTCTTGCTATAATTATCCCTTTGTTCAGATACCGTTAAACCATGGATATGGATCCTAACTCATTTCATGTAGTTTAAACATTTAGATTCTCGTTATAGAACTTAATACAGATATACCAAATGTAATCAAGAATCATCTTGCATTACCCTTTGGATGCGGCCACACAATTATTTGATTAATTCTGGAGAGGCGGCAATGGTATCATACTGCACATCAAGTGGAGGAACAAATTCTTTGTTGAATACAAGTGTTGTGGATGCTGCTTCACATCACTTCCAATAATAGCCTTTATAACTACCATTTTCAGGTTAGCATTTGACTTATAATTAAAAAGTGATATCCACACATACCAGAACTTGTTTGTATTCTCAAGTCTAAGGATGACTTAACTAACCATTTTTCGATATTTTACTCATGACTAAGGATCCAAAAGTAAATATTAAAAGGTTGGGTGTCCAATATGCATCCCTTGTGAATAACATATGAGTTTGGCGGGAACCATCCAAATATTCAAAGAATATAACCAACACTCACATTTGCCTTATGTAACAATATTCCCATACTGTTAACCGACAATGGACATATTTAGAATGATAAATCATTCATGGATTAAACATGCAAATATAGGATAACAATTATTATATGTATGAATAACAAATACCACGTATCTTCATTCATCAAAAAGTAAAAATTGTCTTACATCATAATTATCCAAATACTAAAAACAGATATGCATGAAACTAATTAGCAAGTTGAAGTCCAATGTGTCCAACATTCTCAACTTTTTCTTTCCAAGACAGCTAAATAGTTATCTGAGTAAATTTTCTGAATACTTGTTTCAAATTCACAAATTGTGAAGAATTTGAACGATATGATGAGTATCGTATGTATATTTGCATACTATTACAAGAATCATAGTATGGAAATGTGAAAATACCTTCAATGAAGTATTTGAAGTCAACAACATACCTATCTCACACAGTCATCTTTATAGTTTCTTAAAATGTAAAGTATTCTCATTCTTTAATGTGTAATGCAACAATGCTCTTAGCTGAGCATATCTAATTAGTAGATTTATCATAAAAGATGAAATCCTACTTCAACTAGAATTGATTATTCTCTAGCATCTTGTGTACACAAACAACACTATGTCTTATATAATTCGTAAACATTTGTTTTAACAGTCATTGTAGGTCCAAAGTCTTGGATCTGTTTAGCCTTTTGTAAGACAATAGCTAACTTGAATAAATCCAAATTAACTATATGAGAGACAATAACTAGGAATACTATGTGCTAATGCGGAATCTTAACACAAGCACTAAGAAGAACACAATGTAAAACTTTGCTATTTTCTATTAAGATTCTCTACTTCAAATACTCTGTCGTATGGTTCCTTTTATACACCAAGGAAACCCTAATGGGCTTTACAAACGTGTGAAAGGATAATGCATATATTTTCCTAAGATATCTCTAAGATAACTATTTTTTTAAGATAACTACTCTGTTACATAAACAGACTTAACTAGTCAAGACCAGTACTAACTATAGTACTGCCAGACTTAACTTAGTATTGGCAGACTTAACTACGTCTACCAGACTTAACTCTATAACTACCAGACTTATGTCTGTTTACAATAATTCCTAACAATCCTCCCCTAACTTGATCTTCACTTGTGAACTTCAAATTTCTTTGAATATCTTCATTATGAGCTTCATGAGGATGTTGTGAGCATTATCTTTGGAATTATTCTTGAACTGCAACATGATGGCTGTCTTGTATGAGCATCTTCTTGATTTCTATCAGCAACTCTTTAAAGCATCACTACTTGATATTTGCAGCATCTAACCTTAAAAATATCATGACCAACACTTCACAGTTACATATACTTTCTCTTCAGCAACATACGATCATTTCAGCAACAGATAAACAGCAACATTGACTATATGTACATCAAATCATAAAGTTTCAGTCTATTCTCATCACTTCCAGGTGTGTTAACTCCTGAGAGAGGTGAATCATTAAAAATTTAAATGGATTTGATGTCTCTTTACCAGTTAGCTATTAACCCTGGAATAGCCAATGTTTGGTTTATAAACCATGGTACATTGATAACCATTTCAACTCTTAGTACGTGAAACATGGTGAGTTGAATTACCATATGATTTTTAGCAAATCATCAGCTATCAACGGATTTGAATACTCTTTACCAGTAGCCGTTTGCTCTGGAGTAGCTAACTCTTTGTTTTAAAAACATGGTGAGTTAATTACCATACAGTTTTTGGTAAACTGTCAACCATCAACGGATTTGAGAAGTCTTTACCAAAGCCGTTTGCTTTGGACTAGCCAGTCCTTATGCCTATTAAGCATGGTGAACTGATGACCATTTGTTGTGTGGTGGTTAGCCAACACTCAAACCCTTCTCTCTTCCATTATAGTCCACAGTTTCCAACATATGTCCACAGCTACTGATAACTTCATCACTTTTTAACACCAGCTTGCTTCTCAATCATCTTCAAAAGTTTATAACAAACTTCATTCATTTTTCCATCCAGAAGCTTCATTTTCAGCATCACTTGGCAGGCATCTTTTGACAGAGGATACTTCCTATCTGCTAACATATAAATATTGCATGCCTCCAAGGTTAGACAATGTACTGCACACTTGTCATAATATCTCCAACTAATCATCTTTTGCTGTAGTGGTAAGCTCCAAATAGCATCTTCATTGAGAGGTGGATCAAACATAGTCCTGAGATCACTCCATAGTACTCTGTCATAAGCATCTTCAGGCCTATTTGTTCCATATTTCTGCATAACCAACCTGTACAGCTCAATAAGATCCTCTCTTGTGAAGTCTTTAAGCATAGCTCCAAAGCTCATATAAACTGTATCAGCTCCATTTGCTCTTATTATCTGATAAATGCTTCTTTCACCTTGTTGAAATATCTTCCAATTTGCCACAATATTAGATTTTGTATCCAAAGGAGTAGGATTCATAGCTTCTACTGATTCCTCTTTATCAGTCTCTGAATCTCCTTGTGGACTCTTGTCAATACTTATACCTTTCCTAGCCTTTTGCTTCTTTCTTTTTCCTACTCTTTTTACTGGCTCTTCTTCTTTCACTTTACCAACTTTTTCTTCTGTATCTGAAACATCAATCCTTTGTTTCTTTGAAATTTCTGTCTGAAGCTCTTCTCCATATCTTTTCAACTGTGCCTTTGTAGCTTCAATATTTATAGGAACAAAAGTATCAATCTGCTTAACTAACTTCTCAAACTCTTCTTTAATCTCTTCAAACTTCAACTTCTTCAACTGAGAAAGCTTCCAAGTTCCTTGATTCTTCAGATAGTTTGACATGTAAATTCTCAACTGTGACTGAGTCATAGGTTTATTTCTCTTTGCCTTAGCTCTTTCTTCTGCAAAATGTTTCTTTCTTTGATTCACCAAATCTACCATTCTTTTTGCAAAATCTTGTTCAGACAAATCCTTTCCCAACACATCTTTTGTCAACTCTGCATTTGCTTCTAACTTGGCTCTAATAGCATCCCAGTCTTCTTCAGTATAAAATTGAGCTTCAAATTGAACTTGAGCTTTTCTTTTCTTTTGTTGCTCAGTTAACTCTTCTTCTTCTGCCAATCTTTTAGCCAATAAAGCATCCAAATGAACTTGTTTGGCAGTTTCTTCTTCCTCTAGAGTTTGCAATCTTATGGCTTCTGCAAGACTAGCTTCTTCTTGTTGAATTTGTTCTTTAGTTCTTTTGGGAGCTTGAGTCTCTTCAACACTTGAATTGATATTATTCACGAAGCGGTTAATATAAACCTCTTCGCATTCTACACAAACCCCTAAAACCTACTACAAACGGGAAATGAATTACTTTCTCTAGTAATAGGATGGAGCATAATGACAATTGTTCAAAAACAATACTAATCCGCTAGGGGAGAGATAAATCACAAAGTTGCCAATTGCTTCTACAGCTTTACGTTGACATTCCCACGTACAAGTGATGACCCCCAATGCTTCAGTTTCCTACTTGCCCTTAGACCTTGCGTTGTATTACAAGTATGAGTACCACAACCAGTGTCATAGATCATTGATTATTATAGGAAGTATTGAGTTCTATCACGAAGGATACCTGAACCACCACACAGCTCCAGAGGATGCGTTCTTTTTTCTTCTTTAGAAAACTCGGCTAATACTAAGGACAGTTCCTATTTCCCAATGTCCCGCCTCACCACCTCATGAAAGATTGGAGACTTTGCGGGAATCTTCCCTGTGGGTGGAGGTGGGAATATTGGGCTTGGAGCATATGCGTGCTTTTTTTTCCCATTCTTTGATTTTGTCCCCTGGTAGCCTTTGGGTTTGCAGGTTTGTGTGTGCTTTTTACCTTTTGGGACTTCTACCTGCTGAATAGCATATAGAGCAGGAGCGTTGATTATTTTTGGGCAGATTAAGAGTTTGCTTCCGGAAGCTTTAGCCATAGCATGAACTCGTTAAACAGCTCTTCCCCAGGCTATGCATGTAGTAATTCTGCACAAACCCATCCAATTTCCTTGGTTATTAGACCGATAAGAATCAGACTCACCGCAAGGCCAAGTGTGTCAGGGTGGCCCCAAAGCTCTAGATTGTCTATATAGCCCTTTCATTTTTGAACATACGAGCTAACTGATGCCCTTCTTCCTGTTTACAGCGTGAAAATCACACCGCGTCAGTCTTGTAGAAGCTTCATGCTCTGCTTGCTGGGCAAACAAAGCTTTTAATCCTTTCTTTAGCTGTTATTAGCATGTGAGATTTTTCCAATTTTGTTTGGAGTCTTCTGGCTCCATGGTCATGAGCATGAGTCCACAATCTTTTTTGATCTTTTAAACCAAGCTAGTAGTTAGAGCTGCATGGAATTTCAGGAAGCACATGCTGACCCGCGGGAGATTTAGGTGCAGGAGGATAGGAAGTGGCTGCTCTAGGTAATTCAACTTATCATCAATTGATAGTACAATCCTAAGTTGTCTATACCAATCAATAAAGTTGGGTCCAGTCAGTTTTTGCTTCTCGAAGAAGCCCCTGAAGACCGAATTGTTAGTTGACGAGGTTGTCATCTACAATTTAGAAATAGTTCAAATATTAGTATTGTCGATAATTAAATTCTTAAAGGAATTAACTACCCAATTAATTACTAATAAGACTAAGATCCAACTTGACCTCCCACTTATTACAGAAGATGGTCTGACCAACGTGTAACAAGTTGGCAAGAGGGTAAGCGGACAGCGTTATTGCATGGAATGCAACTCTTAGATTTATGATGACTATGACATTAGTAACTTCTTTAGTAATGTCAAAAGCATATTTGGGTCTCATCTTATGCTCGGGTCTGAGGTCTGACCAGGAAACTCGAATTTTAAAGTCCACCCAAAAACAGAACATGCGAAAATTGATTTTGGTCTGAACCTATGAAAAAATTCGCCATGGGTTGGCCAAGGCCCTTAGGTCTGGACCAGCGGAGGTCAAAGCAAATGCACGTGTTCTAGTTTGGACTTGGCAATAGATCTTAAAAACTTCAATATAAAGGGTATACACATAAATGTGATAATATCTGTGTACAAGAAGCATGCAATAACACTACTCTTGTAGCACAAGTTATGTATAATCATTTTGTTAACCTTTTTGGTATAGCAATCATTTTGTCAAATGTTCACGGTAGCTCCATTTAGGACGCACGAAGAAGCGGAGAAACAGGTCAGCGCGAAGCGTATTAAAAACCTGACTTCATTTGGGGAATCTTACTTCAACCCGCCTTAAACTTTTCTTTTAGTTTGTCCATAATGGGTGAGCCGTACTTCCAATTGACTAATGATGATATGTATGTTAAGAAACCCCTTTTGTTAACATTAGTTTTATTGATGCCAATATGGTGGGATTACAAATTGATCATAATGTCGAAGCATGTTGTGGGGCGGGGAGAAAATTAAGATCTATTCAAACCCCATATTGCGCAATTAAAACTAAAGCATTGAACAAGAAATCAAATTTCATAGTTTTATTCCGTATTTAGTTTGTACCCAAAATACCCGGTTTTCGCATAAATAACCATAACTGGTCACAAGGGAATTAAAAATTTATTTGTGTAATATTCGACCTGTTCATTCCAAATTACTCTATAAGTATTAGTCTGGTTTTAAGAGTTTCATAAAATCTATATTTTGCAAATATTAACTAGACACAAGGCATATCACATATAAGCAATTAAAACAGACTAAAAAATGGATTGAAAATCGAGGAACAAACTCTTACAATGAAAGCAGTAAATCACATAATGCCTCGAGTTCTCAAAAGAGTCTTCCCCAATTGGAGAATCCTATAAGCTACTCACTAGGTTTTTCTGCTTATAAGTGCCTTCTAGATCGCCACATACATCATATAACATGATTGCGTGAGTCTTACAGCCGAGATAAAACAAGAATAGATTAACATAGCAACTTAATTAACATTTAATTTTTAATCTATACTTCTTTTTATCATTTTATGTTTGTGTTGATTCTAGGTTGGTTATTCATTTAGTTATGGCAAGGATTGCATGTCGTTGCCATAATTTTCAATAAAACAATAAATGATCCAATTTCATGCAGCCCTAGCGTGTTAAAATCGTATGTAATTCATAAATACTAAACTAATTGGCTCGTGATGCCACTGTTGGAATTTAACAATCAAGTTAACCAATTAACTCTTACGAGTACGCAGCGGATAGATCTAGTCTAGTACATATAATTAACATACATTAAACATAACAAGGGACATGAAAAGTAAATAGAATACTAACCCTCGAAGACACCAGCAAATAAATAAAACTGAGAACGAGAAACGAGTGACTAAGTGGTCACCTCTACGAGTGCTCACACAAACACGTAAACAAGCACGCCCGGATGCTAGTCCTACCTCACGTATTACCCAATACAACTATTGTATCCAAAACCCACTGAAAATCGATCACCGAAACCCTCACAAGAAACAGAACCGAATTACAGAAAGGTAGTGTAAGGGTTTTAACCGAATTCGGTTGTAACCTGCTACAGTACAACCGAAATATAGATTCATAAACCCTAGCTCGAATCCGACTATTGTCACACCTTGACAATACGTATATCAGTACTATAAACCCTCTGGAAGTGATCTGGGTTCGAATCTCTAATGGAATAACCCAATAACCATCAACTGAAATAGGAGACTGTTTTTAGTGCCAACCGAATTACAAAACTGTTTTTGATTCGGCTGTTTTGGAGAAGAGAAGAATGCAGCAACTTTTGGTGTATGTATGTATGTTGGACGAGTAAAAGGAGTGAGGGTGAAGGGGGTTTATATAACCCTTGAACCCTAATAGTGATAAGACTAAACTCCTTGAGTTTAACTCTTATCATACCACTTTCAATCCTTATCCCACTCATTCTACTCCTTATCATAAAGGTACAATGAACCAAGACATCTCCTAGAACATTCCTCATGGCCGGTTAGCTCATAAAGACATCACCAAGTTCTTGTCTCAATCATTCATGTCCAAAGGTTTACATATGAATCGTTAGTGATGGTTTTAGCATGCTCTAAAATGTTTTTTCGTGTGTGCCCCAAATAGGCTCCACAACTTTCAGTGTAGATCGTGCTTTTTAGTCCAACTCACATAATCCAACATATGGATCTGTATATGGAACGTGTTTACTTACGTCCAATATTTAAATTCCAATACACGGACAAATGACTTGCACAAAATCAATTGTTCGTCACAACAAGGAATTGATAATATATGTCTAATCATATACAACACCCTTCTAGCCAATAATAAAAACAAATTAGCAAGAAAAGTTTGTACATCTCATAACATGCAAGTCATTTATGTTGTGGGGAAATCAATTCCTGATTTGGGTTCCCTCCCAAGTGATAAACACTTTCAACAGAAAACTAATTCCATAAACAATGGTTTCTTTTCAAATGCCGACACATTCTATTTTTGTTGTAAACCACAACTCACGTTTTTCATTTCAAGTAATCAAGTACTTAGTTTCATCTACGTTTACTCACACTTATGCAACCAAATAAATCCCATGTCCTGTACACGCTACACAGTTTTAACATGTCTTTCCATTGCATGTGTATCACGTGGACCTATAATCCACCCAACAAGTTGACTTTCTTCCAAGGATGATGCTTCGATTACAACAAGTTGTTGTCCTTGATATTACATAATCATCAAATCAGAAACACAAGTATATTTGTTATCTAAAACAAATAATCACCATCAATTCGATGATTAGAACATGTGCATATATCTATTGATATACGTATACACACCAACCGTAGATATTTGTTCTTGAATATCTAATTAGCAAAGATAACGAGTAGATTTATTATTCTAAACCATTGCATGCATGCTTGCTCAATCATACTAATATTATTTATGCTTTCTCTTGACGTTAATTACCATCAAGCATGCACTATTTCAACGTCATATACGAATTAAATTAAAGCATAACCAATAAAACCTATTTTCCAATTTTACTGGAATTAAATATTCCTAAAAATAAGAACAGTACCATTAGTATGAATTATTTCTTCTATGATTTGGTTTAGAAGGAAAACAGTTCCTAATAAACAATAACGGTTATCCCATACCACCCATTCAAAATTACCGGCAAAACCCGAATATGCATGATCGGACAAAACAGCGATAAACAACTATTAATTGTTATATCTAAACACGTACATATCATGTTCCGTTGATTAAAGTCTGACACTGAATTTAATACATGTATTCATGTAAATTCAATAACATATAATATACAGTACTACATGCATGTTAAACATGTCAACATTAGTGTCACACAGTTTCATACACATGCACATCATTGTTCAACATATAAAAGATGATTTTTCATGATAGTGTACACATTATTATTTGATTATCCAAAAAATACGAAATAATAATATCAACTGGCAGGCAAAAAGCATAATTCTCGTATATACAAAGATAACACAATATGTGTATTTCTTTCAAAGACAAGTTTGCATTAAAATCCATAACAATTATTCGAATAATAAAGGAAGTGTACCATGCAGCGATGTTTGTACTTTGAATACCTTCTACACACTAGATTTAATAATATTCATGCCTATATCCCATGATTCTTTAGAAATCTGAATATCGCGTCACAGATTTAAATATCTATTACACAATTCACCAATCATGATTATCACTATGAAATTATTGTATTCGTTTGATGGTATTCGGGTCTCGATAATCATAGATTGCTTGGATAATTCTTGAATCGTGTATAGTTCACTTTCCGAATACAATATTTTGACCCTATTTGTGCCTTGGGTTACACGGAATTCGTATATGGGATAAGACAAGAACACACTCAAATTCTAGGCACAAGAATAAGAGCAAAAACATAAAGAAGAATGTATGTTGTTATGATTCTTCATATCATAATGAAAGATCAAAATGGATGTCTATTTATAATAGACAATATGACTTTTGGTGAAAAGTCATACCCTTTCATGAATGGTCACACTTTTTGATTCAAAGTAACTAACTTTGGTCACACTTTTTGGTTCAATGTAACTAACTTTTAAATAGATTTCAGCAACACATAATAGCAACAGTTTTTCTGTCACTATTTACAACGGTCAAATCTATTCAATGGTCACAACGACCTAGTGACGAATTTTCTGTCACAAACTTTGCCATTCATCGTATCCGAAATCAAGTTTATTAGTTTATACAAGCGTACACTCCGCACCTCCGAACTTGTATTATAACTTAACTTAAAATCACTTTGGTCTCGGTGACAATAAATCACCAACATATATGACGTAAGGCATGTAGCTAGTTTGATAAGAATGGTGCAATTTGTAAGTATCTACCATTACTAATTTGTCCTAAACAAATGTTTAGTTAAATTAAAGATACATAAAAGAAAAAAAACGAGAAAAAACTTTCCTACCCTAAAAGAAGATTTGGGCGACTTTTTGGTAAACCCTAAATTGATTTTTAAACCAAAGTTAAAGGTGTCAAATCTTGCCCATATGGTAATCTATTGCTTTTTTGAGCACTTTTTTTAAAGTTAGAGGACACTTTTTGCTCATCAATTATTATTGATTGGCTCTTATTAGCATATGTAAAATACTAAATAGGCTCTTATGCGCATATGTAAAACATTAAATGGGCTACTGGGTGCATCTTCTTTATTTAACGGTTTTCGAGCTTTCAAGCACGTATTATTATTTTTTATTTGTATTCTTTTATACATTTTGGTACGTTCTCATACGTTTATCTTCGTTTTTATACGTTTTTGTACATTTTGTATATGTTTTTGTCCATTTTTATAACTTTTTTGACGCTTTTAAACGTCAACAAACATTTTCGTCGGTTTTTTTACATTTACGTCTGTTTTTTTACGATTTCGTTTGGTTTTTTATGTTTTCGTCTGGCTTTTTTCGATTTCATCTAGTTTTTTACGTCTTCGTACGTTTTTTTACTTTTCGTCCATTTTTTTACCTCCTTGTCTATTTTTTTACGTTTTCGTTTAGTTTGATTTTGTAGAAAACCATGTTTTATTCTAAATAGTATAAACCAATCAATGAAAAAACTAGAGAGAGAAAGGGATGGAAGTAAGGTTTCTAGAGAGAGAGAAAGAGGTTCAGTTAATAAATCTGATTTGGACGTTTGAACATCATTGTAAACAATGGCTGAAAATTCATTCTCGAAATCTTTAAAGAAGTCTAAATCATCAAAATAACTGACCGTAGGCTCGGGTGATGGAAACAAAGGTATATTGACTTTATCATTATCATTTTCCGAATCCGTTTTTAAATCGTTGACGTAAATTATTTTATAGGAAAATGAATTTTTGACGAAAATTACCGTGCAATCTTCATCGTCGGATTCGTCAAACGATATTCTAAAGTCAATTTTATTGTCGTTAAGAGAACTTATTGTAGGCTCACATGAGAGTGTTGCTTCAGATGTTAACGTGTCGTTAAAGACTATAGCTGGGAATTCAGTTTCAACAGATTTGAGGTCGTGAACGTCTTCTTTATCCCATATCTTACCATATGTAGCAGTCTCTCAGTTATACTCCTTACCACACCTACGAGCTTTTTCTTCCTCAAGCCTGATATACTCATCCATAGTTATGTTGGGGTCGTCCATTTTAACCTGTAATAAATTCGCTAGGAAAGAAAACTGCCAAATAGCTTAATATGCCGTATTTAGTGAACTGAATACGCCGTATGGATGATAGAGTCGAATACGCTGTATTGGTTTGAAAAACATTTATACGCCGTATTGAGTATTCGACTCAGAAAGTTACAACGAACTGTAATAATGCACACAAACACATAATATGCAAAAATATACAATGCAGAAATCAAACACACAAATATGCAAATTAATCTAAACTAAACTAAACTAAACTAAAAATACTAATAAAAACAAGAATTAAACAACTTTACTCCCCGGCAACGACGCCAAAAACTTGATGTGTCGTTATGTAGACGTTATTTATGTATCAAGTTTTACTATTTATTTTATGGCGACTATACCTAAAAAGAACACTTTAACGGGCAGTGTACCTAATCAATTGTAGTTTCGTTGGTAAGTAGGGTGTTGATCACTAAGAGTGAAAGTTAACTCTTAATTCTGCTGGTATTTTATTTACCTAGGTTTAGTATTAATCTAACCTAATTGTTCTAATTAAATCTAATTAAACCTAAACTAATCCAAAGATGGGGGTTTCAGCCTGAGAGACTGGCACGAGTTTAATTCTAATTATTCTAAGGTGATGACAAATAACGCACACAAGTGATTAATAAAAGTTTGAGAAGCAGTCAAACGTGGGGAAAACGTATTAGCTAGTTTAATCTAATAATATGACTTGATTGTCTATTCGTGCAATGATTGTATTCATTCGTTGGTGGTATATCATTCCAAAGTTAGGTTGATCTTCTCCCTAGACTCGAGGTTTGTCGCTAGTTAATCCTGTCACAATTAACCTAAAGACGCATAAAGTTCACACCGTTGATTATAATTTATCTAGGAAACTATATTTATGTGTTTCTATCCCGGACTCTTAGCCTACGCTCAAGCAACACCGAAGTTGTAGCGCATTAAATATGTAGTACTAGATCTAGTTGAATGATAGAAAAGAAAAATATAATTAAGTACATAAATGGGACGAAGAGATAAACATAATCAACATACAACAAATAAAGAACAAACGATATAAAGACAAATTAAAACATTATATTATCATAAACATGGCTAATACCTAAAGGTATTAGCCGATAGTCATTGTAACAATACACGAAATCATAGATGAACGATTAAACATAATGCTAACCGAACGCGTATAATAAAATGTAAAAATTACAAGAGTTTTCCTGTGGCTTGGACCCGCTTCGCAAAACCTTCTATTCTTTCTTTTCTTCCATCTTGTTTCGTCTACTGTGTCTATATATAATATGAAGGGATGAAAAACCCTTTTTCTTTTCCTGTCTTGTCGTCCAAACAAAGGCCCATTGTGGCTTGTTTTTTTCTTTTTCTTTTCTTTCTGTTTGCACACGACAAAACCACAAGGTTCAACACCTTTTTCTTTCCTTTTTGTATTTCTTTTGTTTACTCGTCCAAACCAGCCCATCTTTCTTGTAATTCTTTTATTTTAGTTAATGTCATAGTGGTCAAGTGTAAATTAAATTAGGCTAAAAAGCCTAATAATACACGAAATGTTTCCAACAGATACAAGCATGATCTAATTTCATATTTTCATGTTTATTCACATGAAAATAAAGATCTTATTTTTCTATTTCCATGGCCTTTTGAATCACCTAAAACGGAGTCCGGACGAAAAAGTTATGGCCAAAACATTGTGACGTATTCAAATCTTTCATTCTTCGATATTTTATTTTAATTCATCGTTTAGGCTCCAAAATGTGTGGCTTTTCACTAACTTTCACCATATACTCGATATTTACTGCAAATAATAAATATAATCAATTAAGTATTAATTCTTATATAAAAGAATGTAAAACGAGCAATAAAAACGGGATAAATAATGCTATTAAAGTGATGTTATTTGATGTCATCACTGTCCAACGGAAATCTTTCTTGTTCGAACATTTTTTGAGAGTATCTGGGCAGGGTAGGACCCTTTCTGCTGCGTTAGACAGGAATCTGTTTAAGGCGGCGAGCTTACCACTTAGCCGCTGCATTTGTTTCAAGCTACTTGGGGAAGGCATGTTCATTACAGCTTTTGTCTTCTCTGGGTTTGCTATGATTCCTTCGTAGGTTACTATGTATCCTAAGAACTTTTCTTCTTCCATTCCGAAGGAGCATTTTTTAGGATTTAGCTTCATGTTCACTTTTTTGAGTGTCAATAATGTTTCTTTAATGTCCTATATCATGTCCAGCTCTGTTTTACTTTTGATCACCATATCATCCACATAGGCTTCTAAGTTCCTTCCATTTGTCCCTCAAATATAGTGTCAACCACCCTTTGATACATTGCCCCGACATTAGGATGTATAAGCTAGATTTCCATAATGTTCCATTTACTTAGTTTAAAATAAGCTTAAAAGTAGCTATTGTGTCAGTTTGGTAACCAGTTTTGAGATAAATGCTTAATTTGGATTTTTCAGCTTATAGCTTTTATTTGTTGCTTATTTCTAGTCTATACTAGCTTATTAGGATAGGATTTAGTTGTTGATAGCTTAGTTAGTCTTGTTTTTAGCTTATTGAAGTTCTCTTCTTGTTGGTCAAGTAAAAAGCTCATAATCCTTTAAGTACTTACTGTCTGTTTTCAGCTCATTTTCCAGCTTATTTAGTGCTTTTCAAAAATAGTTGTTTTTATTAAAATTGCTTAATTTTAGCTTTTCTACAAGTTTGCTTTTTAAAGTTTTTCTAAAAATTAAAAAAAAGGAAGAAGGGAAATCCAGGGTGAGCAAGGCTCGAACCCTGGACCTCTACCTTCCTCAACCTTTATAAACGCCTCACCACACAACACACTCACCACTGCGCCCTTGGGACTTTTACGTCCAAGGGTGCATTTACTTTTCTTTTAAACACATTTTAATTTTCCCTTTTATAAAATAAGCCGTAGCTAGTTTTTGTCTTTTTAGGGCTTAATTTTTCAGCTTATTTTTAGTTCTTATTTTAATAAAATACAGCACTATATTTTACACTTTTAGTAATTTTCTTTGAATTTTTAGGATTCATTTAGTATTTTTAATCATTTAATTTTGTTTAAAACATAATAAATTCATAAAAAATAATCAAAAAAATAAAATTCTTTTTTCTAAAATTTTCTTTTATCATAATCTAGCTTAGGTTTGAATTTACTTCCGTAGGGTTAATATTTTGAAAGTTCAATTTTTAAAGAACGGGATTCGATCCCCGTTCTCGTTTTCTTCGTTTTTAGCTCAAATTAATCTCGGTTTAGAAATTCCTTAGCTTTTTACTTTTAAATAGTCATTTAGGATTAGAAAAAGTTTAGAAAAGCATTTAGGGTTTAATTTTAGTGTTTTTGCTTAATTGTCGTGTTTTATTTTATCTCCCATTATCATTTTTTCGTAGTTAGATTTAATTGTGCCTTTATTTGCTCGCTATTAGGATTTTAGAAAACAAATCATCTTTGAACCAATTCAAGTCATTGTTCAAATAACAAACGAGGTCTCAATTTCATAAATCTTTGAGAAAACGAACCGGTAATCACTTACCGGTTTCTTACGTGGAATATTTTTCGTGTGATTTTTCCTACTACCTTTGTCCTCAAGGGTAGTTTAGGAATTTCATTATCGTTATATTATTATACGTATTAAAACTTTACACACCAAGTTTTTGGCGTCGCTGCCGCCACGCATCACCACCCCCACCACAGATCCACCAACACCATCACCCCTTTCACCATCCCATCACGTCACGCACTACCACAACACCACCAACATCACCTCATCACCCCCCCCACAGCCGCCGCTGCCATCATCACGCACCACCATTCCCACCACCACCGACGTACAAGCACCTAAAGGGTGTGTTTTGGTTTAATGAAAACCCATCAGGGTGCGGTGGTATTTTTTCAATCGCACAGGGTTCGTTTGTATTCTTTTATCATCTAGCCAAGGTGCGATTGAGGTTTTGGTTCTCAGCCAACATAGTGAGCTTTGGTCTTTTAAAAAACACATAAATAGGGTGCGTTTGGGTTGATGGGATCACCACCATAGTGTGTCTTTTGGATTTAAGGTTAAGCACCAAGGTGTTGTTTTTGGGTTAACATAAGCACCATAAGTGCTGCGATTGTAAATGGGTATAAACACCGATAAAAAAAAACAAAGGGGGGGTTTTTTTTTTTTTTTTGGCATTTGGTTGTGCAAAACGAACGCACTAATAAATAAAAAGGGTGCGTTTAGTTTTGATAAACACAAAAAGGGTTCGTTTGGGTTAATAGTTTCACCGAAAGGGTGCGTTTGGGTTAACAGTTTCACCGAAAGGGTGCGTTTGGGTTAACAGTTTCACCGAAAAGGTGCGTTTGGGTTAGCAGAAAAACCAATGAGAGGGCGTTTGGGTTAGCAGAAAAACCAACAAGGATGCGTTTGGTTTATATAAATTAGCTAATATAAATATGTTAGGTTTTGGTAAAATATAAAATCGGATTAAGTGGTGGTTAAAATGGTTAAATAAATGTGCTACTTATTATTTTGTTTTCTACGCGGGTGTTTGCAATATTGATTGATTTATTAAGAGAAAAAACATTGAATTTTATAAATATGGAAACGTCTTATAAACGAATAGATTCATTGTCTAAACAAATCTATAAACTACTATAACTTAATTTTAATGGCATATTATAAATTCTATTAATCTTTAGAAAAAACGATAAAGAGACCGAAGTTATATAGTCGTTAGATTGTTTAATTTATAATTATACAATAACCATGTAGGATCGATATACCTTAGTATAATAAGCCTTTAGCCTGTAAAGGATGTTACTTCCTTGAATAGATCCAAGTCGATAACAATGAAACACTGATGTAATACTATCAACTATGCGGAAACTAGTTAACAGTATCAAGAAGAACACACAATAGTTTTTCAAACGATTTCTATTATAACCCTTTTGAATCTGCCTAAGTTGCAGATCCCTAATACAATACGAAATAACTTCTAACTAATCTTTTTGAGCGTGTTTGTATTTCGTGTGTCTCTGTGTGTCCCGTTCTAATGCCTTTCCTAGAGAATCCTATATAAACAAAAGGATAACTCTAGTAGGTGTACAGTCCTTTTAAGACACAAAATACTAATTAAAACTAAATCACTAATTTAACTTATACATGATAACATACTACTGTAACCGTTAATCTTTACCAAGTTTCCTTTAACACGGCAGTTAACGTTTACTTTTCCATAATACTAAGGAATGCAGTACTTGATCTTCAACTTAGCATACTTTGTACCTTACTTCTAGCATACGTTTGACCTTTTGACTTGTATTATCCCACAAGTCCTCCCTCTAACTCTAATTACTACTTGCTTTCGACTTCAAGTTTTTCTTGATGGTATGGACATCTTTCTTCAGCATCAAATACAAGTCATATAAAAAATAATCCGCTAAGCAGAAACTTGTATACAATCTGTTTTGTGAGTATCTTGAAATGAAACCCTCAACTTGAACATAAACACTTCTTCCGAAAATATTTGTCTTTATGGCGATCAATCAGATTGTTCTTTGACCATCAGCTGCAGGTCCCTTCTCAGCAGACAAAAATGGATTTTTAAGCCTTACCAAGTAGCCATTCACTCATGGGCAAGTCCAGTTCTTTGGTACCTAGAAAAGGTAATAAATCCATGGACTGAACTGAAAACCACTTCAACACCTCAGAAACATGATCATAGTGTGATTTTAATCACTATATGACTTAAGGTAAGTCATTACAACCTTAAACGGATTGAATAAGTACTTTACCAGAGCCTTTTGCTCAGGAGTACTAGCCACCTCTCAGAAATAAAACATAGTGGTGATTGAGGGACCATAAAAGTTTTAAGCAAACAATTAAGCTATCAACGGAATTTGTATTCTCTTACCAAGCCCGTTATTGCTATTGGAGTAGCCAAACTATCAGTGCATAACCAAAGGTGTATTGATCACCTATACAATTTTTGTAAATTGGCAACCATTAACAGAATTGAGATGTCTTTACAAACATCAAAACTGTTTTGGATATGGACTAGGTCAATTCTTATGTTTTTAAGACATGGTGATATGATTACGCATTTGCAGTGTTGTGAGTTAACCAACACACAATCCCTTAAAACAATTTTATCAACAAACATTTTTGCTTTAAAACACTTGTTTGCAATACTCAAAACTCTTCAATTTAATTTCAAAAAAAACAACTTTTTTAACTAGCAGTACTATTGTTGACATACTGTTGTTTTTTAAACTACAGTACTATTGGAGAATCAGGTACTGCTTGTTTTCACCATTTAAATCTTTTATCAAAATACGATATATAATTAAAGAGACGTTTTGCTAACATCGTCGATACCAGATTGTTTTAAGAATCATGCACGAATGCTTCGACGTTGTCCATCAGAATGAAAGCAAATGTATCAAAACGATAGCAATGGTCACTCACTTCTTCAACTACCATGCCATGATCCTACATCCTGATCATTAGCTCGGATTCTTGATAGAGATATCTTTCATTCTGTAGCGATATGAATCATCGTACCATCTTCTAACTCCAATGTATGCACTCCCGAAGATTCATTAATCCTACCATCACCATAATCCTCCCAATTCTTCTTGATTCTTCCAACCGTCACATTGCATGTTGCAGACGACCCTCACCCAAATGGTAGTTAAGATCACCCAAAAGTATACAAACCAAACCCGGTGGAGGAATATGCATATAAATAATCTTGTACAACCAGAAATCGATATGTAACAACTTGTCTATCCAAAATGTGCAGTAAATCACCCATGAAAGTTCCGAAAGCTCTAAAATTGAGTATTTTCGCTCTATAAATCATGAGATTACTCTCCATCGGGAGATGTCCAAAGACCTGAAGGTCTGTAATCATCGAGATTTGCTTCTAGTGACCTCTCTATCTTGGTGCACTCTTCTCAAGTCTACAAACCAAAAGATAGTATTCTAAGCTCTTCAATCTGTCTCTTTCCTCAATTTGAGCATCTATTGAGTGGCTGTTGGCTTCTGTGACTGTAAACTTTTCTCTTCCTTAAGAGTCTCTTAGCAAACTCCTCTCTTGTAACATCTGCATTTCCTTTTTCTGAGTCCATGTGAATAAAATCCTTGTAAGTGAATCATTGATGGATTCTGAACTTGGGAGGGTTGTCATACAGTACCTTCATTTGTGGATACTATTAATTTTAGCAAGTTATCTTGTATCATGACCTTTAAGAAACCAATCAATTTGATTTCCTTTCTTGTACAGAGATGTAGCGAATTCTTCAGTATAGACTTTGGTTTCTTCACACTTCTACTTCTAACCTTTTTCCTCTCCTCTCTGTCATCCCATTCTGCATGAATCTTTTACAATTTCCTCTCATTTTTTAGTCCCTCCAAAGCTCTGATTTGTTGAAAGAGATTAACTTGTTTCTTTTTGGGTTCTTACAAGCCAATATCCCTTTGCCTTTTTCTTTTGGATCAAAAACTTTGAGTCGGTAGTTGAGGTAAGATTTGCATGGGAACCAGGAATAACTTAAGCCTTCTTGTCTAATTGAGAATGATTATCACAAGAAGTTATCATCTTTGAAATTGAGTCTTGTCTTTAGTGCTCTTCCTTCTTGCGGTTAGATGAATATGACTTTGAAGGAACCAGCTTCAAACATCAAAAATTTAAGTCCCTTGGAGTAGACAGCAACTATGTCAAGCAGTACTTTGAAAACACTTTCCAAAGTCCAACCTTCAGTGACCCCCAACTTTTACAATTAGAAGCATCCTTTTCTTCTTCAATATTGACATGTTCTGTTTCATCACTCTTTCTTTCTAATGCTTCTGTTTCATCACTTTTTCTTTCAAAGTCAGGAGTAACAGTAGCATCAAAACCTTCATCATCTTGATCATGATGCTCTTTAGACAAATTACCTTCATCATTAATCCTCCCCAGTTTGACTGAAGACACCTTCTTCCTTTGCTTCTTTCTTCGTCTCTTTTGCTTCTTAAGGTTCTGACTTTCTACCCAAAAAGCATGATGTTTGACCACTGGCTCGACCACTTTTGACAGTTTCTTGAGTTTGGCCTTGAGCTTGCGAATCTGTTTGGCTTGAGAAAGGGTTTGCTTCTTGAGTCGCCTAACTTCCCTGTTTAAAGCATATAGATCCAAAAGTCCCTCATCTCCTCTAGATGTTTGAGACGCATCTGTGGGAGTATAATCATTGGGAGATTTTGGAATATTATCAGCACCTTGAGTCTCAGCCGTACCTTGGAAGTCAGCAGTACCTTGTACTTCAGCAGTACCTTGTACTTCAGCAGTATCTTGTGGTTTAGCAGTACCATGGAAGGAAGCAGTACCTTGAAGATTACTATCTTGAGCAGCACTTTGAGCAGGGGTACTTTGAGCATCCCTAGGAGAACTTGCAGCCCTAGAATGAGAACTAGTACTATGTGCTTCCTCTGCTGCTAAAGCTGTTACGACCTCTAACATAGGTGGAGTCAAAGGTGTAAACCGACATGAGAATTTAGGACTATGCTTTCTCATAAAGGTAAAGACCTTAGAGGGAAGAGTAACGGATGGTATAAAATTTTGAGGTCTGGTTACACCCTCTAATTGCTTGTTCAAAAACAGTTGAATGAATCTAGAAACCAGAGAAAAGGTTTACCCATTTGAAATACAAGTCCTAGGCGTTCCAATCATTATCATCAAGAATAAGTTGAACTTTTGGTATGGTTGCTAAATCCTACCAAGGCTGAGGCTATGTTAGTCCCAAATTGTTCCCATGATGTACTCTTAGGACTTAGACAGTGAAGTAAAACATGAACTAAAATACTATCCACTAGAGGCGGCTAAAATCAGAGGTTTAGAACAAAAGTAAGCCAGAGGTCCAAATAACCCTCGTAGCCTATGTCTCTGAGCGTAGTCCCAAACACAAAAAAAAAAATAAACTTGTTCTGGAAAACAAACAACAACCAACACCCATCAGCATCGTCAATAGTATGAATCAAGCCCTAATGTTCTCTCGAATCACAACCCTTTTACCAGCTACCATATGTCGACGAATGTTGAGGCACCGCATTGATTACTCTTAGTGAAGCTGATACCCAAAATATGTTGAAGCCACGGACCAATGAGACAAGGATCAACTAAACAAAGTAAAAGGTAAATTGAACATCCAGTGAGATAATCAATGAATTGATAAAAAACAACAGATGTGACGCAAGTCTTCTTCACACAAGCAATCATATAAATAGCTTGGTAACATGTGCTATATTGGCCATATGATATGAATTTGAAGTGCATCAGAGTTTGGATTTAAACAAAATTTGGTGAATAAAAAAGAAATGAAGTGAGTAGAAAAAATGCAAATTCAGTTGAGCATTTATAGGTGCGATGGGTAACAAAGAAAGTTACGTTGTAAATACGATTCTTTATCCTCAAACGCTCGTTTGACCGTTGACCGAGAACGTTAGAACAGTACTTAGTTGCTCTAAGCATTACTTTCTAAGACGAGCAGTACTATTGGCAAAGCGTACTCTACAACACCTAAAACGCGGCTTTATAACTCAAAATTTGTCAATCAACCAACCTATGGCACTTTAGCAAAATAATCTCATTCAAAGCATCAAAACCTATTGAACAAGACAAGTCATATCCCCCTTTAAGCATAACCATAATGCTGCAAAGATTCAGACATAACCATAACAGTACTTTAGCTTATATACCAGTACATTAGCTTGTAGTCCTCCCTCAAACATAGCAATGGGTTAATCATACCAATGGGATTACACCAAAAACGTTAAATCTTGCCAGTCAAAGAGCTTTGGTGATTAAATCGCTAACATTGCCATCAGTATGTACCTTAGACCACTATTACTGGAGCCTATGCACAAACAATCGCGAATGAAGTGTACGATCTAATATGCTTAGTCTTTGAGTGAATAAGCAGGATTTCTATCACAATGCAAATGTCACTCACATTGTCAATATAGATATCATGTACATGAAGTATAAAATCCATAATCGAGCCATAGATTTTGCATCCAAAGGTACCTGAGCCACAACAACTTCCATCATGATGACTAAGAAGCATAATTCTTGATGGGTTTCCTTATTCCTGAGATTCTTGTACATCCTCCTTTAGAGACATTTCCAAAAGCCACAATAACCAACCCTTAGAACTCTTTATAAAAAACAACACTTAGTCCCTTGTCTCCTGTCATACTTCCAGAGCATCCGCAGTCAATTATAGCATATCTTTGAGATCTTCTCTTGATTGCCCTGTACAAACAAGATAAAGAATAAGACTCTTATTAGAGGTGCCCAAGTTCATAACTGACTTGGAATAACCCCTAATGAGGAAGTTACATACTCAAATGCTTGTGAGTGTTTAGATCCATATCCTATTCACAAACTAGATAAGCTTCCTTTTTGAGGTCCTCCATGTTTGAGTTATCATGGCACTCCCTTTGACACTTACAATTTTTGGAAGTGCTGTTTGTGATCCAACAGTACTTGCTTTCTTAACCCAGATAGATTTAATGATTTTCTTGGGTCTTTGAGGTCTGTGAGGAGTCCTTGTGGTAGAAGACCTTGATGATGGTGAAAAACTTGAGGTTCTAGGTCTTATATTATCCAACCGTGGATAATAAGGTCTACCAGTACTTTGTGAAAGTACTGCTCGGGGTACTCTTGATCTAGCAGTACCTCTATAAAACACATTAGCAGTACTTTTTGAAGGTACAGGTTATTGGTCCGTAATTGGACTTGCAGTACTTTTAACCCTTCCGAGTAAGTACTGAGCTGATGGGATAAAAGAACTCCTTAGGTGAGGGTACGCTAGAGTTTCACTGATAAGTTCTATTGTTCACCCTTTGTAATTATGTTCCAAACTGGTCTTGTGTCCCTTGAACCCTGTGTTCCCTTAGGTCTATGAGTTTGGGTTTGTTTGAAGGTTCTTTCATGTAGATTGCAGTCCTTGATTAGGTGATTAGGACTGTAACATACATAACATAATTTACCCCCTTTGTGCCCAAGACCCGTTTTCCTAGATCTTTGACCAACACTGTTTTGACTGCTAGGTGACTTGTTTTCGAAAGATGTTTCACTATTTTCTGAGTTCAAAATTAGATTTTCTTTTGATATATCTGAAAGAGTTTAAAACATCTCTGCATCAACACTATCAACCCAAACGATTTCCCCCCCCCCAATTATGAACTTTATTCATATCAATTTCTGATTGACTAACTTTGTGATTGCTCTTGACTAAAGGACCTTATTCCTAATGGCTAGTTCATCTATCCCTGTAAAAGAGACATTTGCCCTAGGAGGTATGATAGTACCTGTAGGTGGAGGTACTGAATGGAATCCTTTTGTCTTTTGAAAATTTGAATACGAAAATTCAGTCGAATTTGTATTCCCAGATGAATTGTCACTTTCCATACCACTACTAGACTCAACCCCAAATCCTATACATGATTTATCAGACAAATATCTTTGTTTGTTTAGGACTTCATTTTGAAGTACAGAAGCATTTTTGAGCCATTATTTCAAGTTTTACCTTGAAATCCATCTCTTATCTTTTAAGGCTTGATCAAGTTCCTTTTGATTTTTTCTGTCTAGTTTTTCAAATTCACTTATCTTTAAGTCAATCCAATCTGTTTCATACTTATCACCCATGTGCATAATCATTCTTTTCATGTGTCTGTTAAGTATAACTTCTAATGACTCTAAGCTCATTTGATATCCTTAGAAATTCAGCCTAGCCTTTTGAAAATTGTCTTTTCAGTTTGATAGCTTCAATCAACTTTTATAAGATTTACTACATTTGGAATAGTAAGGTACCTCTGAGTTTTTGTAGCCACTAAAGCTAGAGACACTGGTGTAATCATCAGCTTTTGGGTTGTCTACCAGTCAAATCAACCAAGTCCCATTCTTGTCCAAAGTGCGCATGTTCTCATTAAACTCCATGCACTAATCATCTTGTTCAACTTCAAACAGTGCCATCATAGCAAATGTTACTGTTCAGCATCAATTCCATTGGTCCCAGTTAATATCTATCATATGTTGTCCTGTTGCCGACAACCAAGGCTTGAGTTTGAATCTTCAATAGCCACAATCCTCATTTTTCATAACGACCATTTGTGCTCTGTTTTTCCTGGTATTTAGCAAATCTGCACTCCCTTAGCAAAATACCGCAACTTTTGACAATTAAAGCATTCAATCATAGACTATCAAAAAAGGTAAATCCCATTCTTTTGGCTGAGGTCAATGGGTCTCCTGTTTTTCCCTCATAGCCACCTGCCAATCTGAATGTCAATTTCTTTCCATAGCAATCCTCATCAATTTGCAGCAGTCTTCAATCATCATGAGTTTAGGCATAGATGCTTGTTTGACAAAGAAGAACATATGATTTCATCTGATGTGGAACACAGTTAGGAGCTATTTTGCACCTTGCTTGAGGTAGCATTAGTATATCCTTTTTGGTGATATTTGCTGCCATCATCACGCACCACCATTCCCACCACCACCGACGTACAAGCACCTAAAGGGTGTGTTTTGGTTTAATGAAAACCCATCAGGGTGCGGGTGGTTTTTCAATGCACTAGGGTGCGTTTGTTTTCTTTTCATCAGCCAAGGGTGCGTTTGGTTTTGGTTCTCAGCCAACAAGTGTGCGTTTGGTCTTTAAAAACGACCATAGGGTGCGTTTGGATATGGGATCACCACCATAGGGTGCGTTTGGATTTAGGTTAAGCACCAAGGGGTGTGTTTGGGTTAACATAAGCACCATAGGGTGCGTTTGGATATGGGTTTAACACCGAAAGGGTGCATTTGGTTGTGCAGGAACGCACTAAGGGTGCGTTTAGTTTTGATAAACACAAAAAGGGTGCGTTTGGGTTAATAGTTTCACCGAAAGGGTGCGTTTGGGTTAACAGTTTCACCGAAAGGGTGCGTTTGGGTTAACAGTTTCACCGAAAAGGTGCGTTTGGGTTAGCAGAAAAACCAATGAGAGGGCGTTTGGGTTAGCAGAAAAACCAACAAGGATGCGTTTGGTTTATATAAATCAGCTAATATAAATATGTTAGGTTTTGGTAAAATATAAAATCGGATTAAGTGGTGGTTAAAATGGTTAAATAAATGTGCTACTTATTATTTTGTTTTCTACGCGGGTGTTTGCAATATTGATTGATTTATTAAGAGAAAAAACATTGAATTTTATAAATATGGAAACGTCTTATAAACGAATAGATCATGCCGAAAAATCTATAAACTACTATACTTAATAAATTGCATTATAATTTCTATTATCTTTGAAAAACTGATAAAAGACGAAGTTATATAGTCGTTAGATTGTTTAATTTATAATTATACAATAACCATGTAGGATCGATATACCTTAGTATAATAAGCCTTTAGCCTGTAAAGGATGTTACTTCCTTGAATAGATCCAAGTCGATAACAATGAAACACTGATGTAATACTATCAACTATGCGGAAACTAGTTAACAGTATCAAGAAGAACACACAATAGTTTTTCAAACAATTTCTATTATAACCCTTTTGAATCTGCCTAAGTTGCAGATCCCTAATACAATACTAATACTTCTAACTAATGCTTTTTGCTGTGTTTGGTTTTCGTGTGTCTCTGTGTGTCGTTCTAATGCCTTCCTAGAGATCCTTTTATAAACATAAGGATAACTCTAGTAGGTGTACAGTCCTTGTATGACACAAATACTAATTAATACTAATCACTAATTTAACTGTTACATGATAACTACTACTGTAACCGTTAATCTTTCAAAGTTCCTTTAACAACGGCAGTACGTTGACTTTTCCATACTAAGAAGGCAGTACTTTGATCTTCAACTTAGCAGTACTTTGACCTTTTGACTTGTATTTCCCAACACCAAGGATTGTTATCCATTACCGGAAATAGACTGGAAGGTAGAGTCCCTCTGTGGGTATCCTTTCAAATGCTTTTTGGATGCATACAAGGGGTATCACCAAATTAAGATGGCAAAAGAGGATGAAGAAAAAACGGCGTTCATAACAAGCCAAGGGATATTTTTCTATTCTAAGATGTCGTTCGGTTTAAAGAATGCCGGGTCAACATATCAACGCCTAGTGGATAAGGCATTCCAAAGGCAGATTGGACGTAACCTAGAGGTATATGTCGATGACCTGGTTATAAAGAGCCACACGGAAAAATAAATCATCCGAGACATAACAGAAACATTCAAAACCCTTCGACAAATAAACATGAAATTAAACCCAAAGAAATGCATCTTCGGAATGCAGGAAGGAATGTTCTTAGGTTACAAAGTCAGCACCAACGGGTTGAGAGCATGTCCGGATAAAGCAGACACAATCCTCAGCCTGCCATCTCCGAGATGCATCAAGGACGTGCAGAAGCTAAAGAGGACCAAAAAAGTTTAGAGCAAACTATTAAAAGCTATCAACGGATTTGAGTTCTCTTTAACCAAAGTCCGTTATACTTTTAGTACCATACTTCAGTGCAAACCATGTGTATTGAACACCATACATTTATTTGGTAAATTGGCAGCCATCATCAGATTTAGATGTCTTTACCAACACCAGTTTGATTTGGACTAGTCCCATTCTTATAGTTTGTAAGACATGGTGAATTGATTTACCATGTTGGTTGGGTGGTGGATAACCACACTCAATCCCTTAAACAGTTTTTATCTCAAACCATTTTGCCTTAAACCTTGTGCATACTCAAAACTCAAAATAATTCAAAAACAACTTTTTTAACTAGCAGTAACTATCAATAAATTACTATTTGTATTAAACTAGCAGTACATTTAAATAAGGTACTGCTTGTTCACAGTTAAATCTTTTTATCAAAACAAGATATGTTATTTACAAAGAAAATTTTGATAAATCATACCAGTTGTTTAAGAATCATCACCATCTTCAGTCGTCCATAGAATAAACAAATGTATCAAAGTGATAGCAATGTCACTCTCTTCTTCAACTTCCATGCCATGATCTAGCATCCTGATCATTAGCTCTCTTGATAGAGGATATCTTCTTTCTGTGAGCATATGAATCATCGTACCATCCTCTAACTCCAATGTATGCACTCCCGAAGATTCATTAAGTCTCCATCTCACAATCTCCCAATCTTCTTGATTCTTCCAAAAGTCATCATTGCTTGTTGCAGACGTCTCCCAAATGGTTGTAAGATCACCCAAAAGTATCAATCCTAACCCGGTTGGTGGAATATGCTTATAATAGTCTTGTACAACCAGATATAGATGATGTAGATCTTGTCTATCCAGAATGTGAAGTATCTCCCACAAAGTGTCGAAAGCTCTGAAATGAGTATTCGCCCTATAAATCATGAGATACTCTCCATCGGGTGAGTCAATGACCTTGAAGTCTGTAATCATCGAGATTGCTTCTAATGACTCTCTATCTTGTGCACTCTTCTCAAAGTCTACAATCCTAAGATAGTTTCTGAGCTCATCAATCGTCTCTGTCCTCAATTTAAGCTTCTTTGATGGCTGTTCTTCTGTGACTGTAACTTTTCTCTTCCTTAAGAGTCTCTTTGCATCTCTCTCTTGTAACATCTGCTTTTCCTTTTCTGAGTCCATTGGAATAAACTCCTTGAATGAATCTTTGATGGATTCTTGAACTTTGTCATACAGTTCCTTCATTTGTGGATACTTTAATTTTTGCAAGTTCTTGTATCCTTGACCCTTTAAGAAACTCATCATTTGATTCCTTTCTTGTACAAGAGATGTAGGTTTCTTCAGTATAGTCTTTGGTTTCTTCAAAGCTTCCAACCTTTTTCTCTCCTCTTCTGCATCCCATTCTGCTTGAATCTTTTTAGCAACTTCCTCATCATTTTTAGTCTCCAAAGCCCTGATTTGTTGAAGAGTTAACTTCTTCTTTTTGGGTTCTTCAACCAATATCCCTTTGCCTTTTTCTTTTGGATCAGTACTTTGAGTCGGCTGTTGAGGTTGAGATTGCATGGGACCAGGAATGCTTAAGCCTCTTGGTCTATTGAGAATGATATCAGCAAGAAGTTCATCATCTTTGAACTGTTCTTTAGGCTCTTCTTCTTGAGTTTGATGAATTGGACTTGAAGGACCTGCTTCATCTTCAAAATTTAAAGTCCTTGGAGTAACAGCACTTTGTCTAGCAGTACTTTGAATCTCTTCCAAATCCAACTCCTCAGTGTCCCCACTTTTTACATCAGAAGCATCCTTTTCTTCTTCGATATTGACCTGTTCTGTTTCATCACTCTTTCTTTCTAATGCTTCTGTTTCATCACTTTTTCTTTCTAATGCTTCTGTTTCATCACTTTTTCTTTCAAAGTCAGGAGTAACAGTAGCATCAAAACCTTCATCATCTTGATCATGATGCTCTTCAGACAAATTACCTTCATCATTATTCCTCCCCAGTTTGACTGAAGACACCTTCTTCCTTTGCTTCTTTCTTCGTCTCTTTGATCAGTACTTTGAACTTCAGCAGTACCTTGTGAAAGACTAGCTTGATCAGCACTTTGATTAGGGGGACTGTGAGCATCCCTTAGAGAACTTGCAACCCTAGAATGAGGACTAGTACTATGTGCTTCCTCTGCTGCTAATGCTGTTACGATCTATGAGAAAAGGTTTACCATTTGAAATATGTCCTAGCATCCCATTCATTATCATCAAAGAAAAGTTGAACTTTTGGTTGGTTGCTAATCCTACCAGGGCTGAGGCTATGTTAGTCCCAAATTGTTCCCATGATGTACTTTTAGGACTTAGACAGTGAAGTAAAACATGAACTAAATACTTCCACTGAGGGCTAAACAGAGGTTTAGAAAAAGTAAGCTGTGCCAAATTACCCTCGTAGCCTATGTCTCTGAGCGAGTCCCAAATAACTTGCTTTGGAAAACAATCAACACCATCAGCATCGTCGAATAGTAGATCAGCCCTAATGGTTTCCTCGGAAATCAAAACCCTTTTTCCAGCTACCATTGCACGAATGTGAGGCACCTCATTGATTACTCTTAGTGAAGCTGTAGCCCAAAATTGTTGAAGCCACGGACCAATGAGATCAGGATCAACTAACAAAGAGTAGTTAATTGAACATCCAGTGAGATAATCAATGATTTGATAAAAATCAGCATTGTGCGCAGTCTTCTCCACACAAGCAATCATATTATGCTTGTTACAGGTGCGAATATTGGCCATTTGATATGAATTTGAGGTGCGTCGGAGGTTGAATTTACAAAATTTGTGAATACAAAGAAATGAAGTGAGAGAAAAATGCAATTCAGTTGAGCATTTATAGGTTGCGATGGGTAACAAAGAAAGTTACCGTTGTAAATACGTCTTTATCTCAAAAACGCGCGTTTGACCGTTGACCGAACGTTAGAACAGTACTTAGTTGTCTAAGCAGTACTTTCTAAGACGAGCAGTACTTTGGCTAAGCAGTACTTTCAACCTAAAAAGCTTTACAACTCAAATTT
The DNA here is from genome assembly GCA_026074375.1 of Tanacetum coccineum. Taxonomy (NCBI): domain Eukaryota; kingdom Viridiplantae; phylum Streptophyta; class Magnoliopsida; order Asterales; family Asteraceae; genus Tanacetum; species Tanacetum coccineum. The sequence goes on along the minus strand of BQNB010022044.1, from coordinate 30,388 downwards.
GTCAATCACAACCCTGAACTTTAGCAAAATATCTCTTCAAATCATCAAAACTTTGAACAATCAATCATATCCTCCCCTTAAGCATAACCATAATGCTGCCAAAGATTCATCATAACCAGAACAGTACTTTACTTGTATACCAGTACTTTACATGTAGTCCTCCCCTCAAACATAGCTATGGGTTCATCATACCAATAGTTACCACCAAAAAGTTAAATCGTGCCAAGTCAAAGCCTTTGGTGAGTAAATCTGCGAACAATCTAGAGATCCGTATGTACCTTGACCACATTAATGAGCCTTTGTTCATAACAATCTCGAATAAAGTGATGTCGAATCTGAATATGCTTAGTTTTTTAGTGGAAAACAGGATTCTTTTTCAAATGCATATGGTACTCTCATTGTCTATATGGATTTTAGTGTTCATGAAGTTAAATCCATAATCTAGCGTTGATTTTGCATCAAAGTTCTGAGCCAACAACTTGCAGCTGCTACATATTCTGCCTCTGTAGATGATATAGCCACAATTGTTTGTTCTTGCATTGCAAGAGACCTAGTACTTCTTCAAGCTATTGACTCTCTTGAAGGTTAGAACGTCTATCATGATTGTCCCCAGCATAGTCACTGTCTGAAAAAGCTTCTAAATGAAAAGGAGAATCCTTAGGATACCATAAACCAATTTTGGTTGATGGTGAGGTACTAAAGATCTTTAAGCATGTATGTGAGAAACCTTTGGAGTGACTTGAAACCTTGCTCATAGACAAACAGCAAACATTATGTCTGGTCTTGAAGCAGTTAAATATATGAGACATCCAATCATTGACCTATAGAGATGGACATTGGTATGTGCTTAATTACACATACCATTTTCCATTCTAAACGATCTTAAACGACTAAAAAGTACCCAAAAATACCTTGTATTTGTATGTTTTCATTTGTATTGTGCAGGAAACGGTTATTAAACCACAAGGAACAAAAAGAAGCAAAAAGCAAACCAAATCCCAGCCACAGTGGTGGAAAGGGTCACAAGTCAAAAGTCAAGCCAAATGAAGAAATACAACTGAGGGCTAAAACTGCCAATACCTCAAGTCTGGACAAAAAGATTTTCCCAAGTTGAGGGTATAGAATTGCAAAACCGGGTAGAGATTACATTAAGTTATATAGACTTGTGGGCGCAAAACTGTTACTACCCAAAAAGTCTTCTTTCCCGCCCCAAATCCCAGGTACAACTTGGATGTCCTCCCATACCTCCTCCCCTGCAAAACCACTCGACACCCTAGCCAAAATCATTTCATCCACCCTACTAACCCATCCCAGTTGTATAAATGCCAAGTTGGCAATCCCTCTCCATTCCCAAAGCATTTCGATGGCTTGAGTTGCCTCCCAAAGAAGCACAAAATGAATTTGAATGGGCCTGGATTTGCTTTAGGACTTACCTCACACAACAAGCACACTTCGTTTTTGCTCTCCAAAGAAGCACAAGCTGAAAGTCCAAGACTTCGGCTATAAATAGAGCTTTTTGTAAGCCTTTGAGGCATCTAGTTTTTATCTAGTTTTTAGTTTTTAATTAATCTCAGTTTTTAATCTTAGCTTAATTTTTAAGTCATTTACAGCTTTTTACTTTTCATCTTGTATCTCTTTCAGTTTTATGCAAATTTAGTTTTTAAGTCAATTCATTACCAGTGTTACGTTTCTTATGCATATTGTTTTGTCGTTCAATAAGCTTTGACCACAGATTATTATAAGCATGTTTTAATAAGTAAAAATAAAAAAGTTAAGTAGTTAAGAGAAAATCCCACAAATATCCTACTCTCAAAATATTAACAACAGCTTATGTTATGGATGATAAGCTCGTTCTAGATGTGTTATGGACTGACTAGCTTGTTTTATGATGTAGAGCGTGTAGATTCATTGTTTGCACCGGTTTTGGAAAGGGTGTTATAAGTTTCTCTTTCTTGTTTTTTATTTATGTAAAACATGCTTATTAGTGCTTATTATTGACTAAAACCTGTTTATGAGTATTCCATTTTGTTATTCAACAATCTGTTTTTAATAATTAAGGATCAAATCAGCTTAATAATAAAAGAAAAATGATTTGTGAAAACTTTAAGGGGTATTTTGAACTACCAGTACTAACTCTTTAGTCCGTACCTGCTAGCATCATCTTTTGTTTTTATTCACTAGCAGTACTAACTAAAGATAGAGTACTAACTCAAGGTTTTAGGGATATTGGTTAGTTAAAACTGTTAGTACTGGTAGTTCATTTTAGCTTACCAGCTTATTATTTCAGCTTGTTTAAAATTTCCTTAGCTTTTTAGAGTAGATTAAACCATTTTCCTTTACTGTTTTTAGGAGTAAGCTTAGTAAGCTTATTTAAGTTTATTTTTCTTTTCAAAGTATTTTCAATAATGTATCAGTTTTATAGCTTTTTTAGTTCATGTCGTTTTAGTTTATTTGTGTTTATTCCTATTACTAAGTGCTTATTAAGGTTAGTGGAACTTCTGTTTTAGCTTATTTGCTTATTTATTGTCTTTTTGTGTTTTGTTAGCCTAGCAGTACTAACCTTAAGCTAACAGTACTAACTTAAAGCTAGCAGTACTAACTCCAAGTTAGTACTGGTAGTTAATACTGTTAGTACTGTTGTTAGTACTGTTGTGTTTATCTTGTTTAATTTAGCTTAATTGCTTTTTGTATTTGCTTATTTAGAGTTAGTTTAGCTTATTTAATTTGCCTTAAGCTTATTTGAGCTTATTTGTGTCTTAGTGTAAAAGTTTTAAGTGTTTTTGCCATTTCTAGCTTTTATTCTTGTTCCAGCTTATTTTCTTTGCTTATTTTTATGTGCATTTGCTTATTAGTATTAGCATCAAATCATTCCTTGTCATATTCAAACACCAATCATCAATCGTCTTGCGATTTTCCATTTCAGCCTCGTTGGGACATAACGACCCGGGAACACTCTATACTGCTTCCGGTTTTCATTGGTCTCGCGTGATTTCGTCCCTTGTTGTGTATTTATACGTGTTTGTATTTGTTTACATATTTAAGGGGTGAGTTCGCGCGAGTCAAATTTTGGCGCCGTTGCCGGGGAGGCTGTGAAACGATTATCGTTACTTTTGACAATTTGTGTTTACATCTGTGAATATTTTCTTTATAAAAACATAAAAAGTACAAAAATATTTTTCATTTTCTTTTATTAGTATAATTATCATATAAAAGCAAAAGAAAAACCAAAAATATAAAAACATTTTCCATAAAAAGAAATAAAATTCACAAATTGGTAAAAATACCAAAATATAATATTCTCAATTGAGGTATTATCATAATAACTTCCGGTGAACTTATTGGTTCCCAACTCGAACAAAAGATTTAAAACTTGCCATTTGTGTCTCTTACGACATACATTCAAGTGGTTAAAATACACAGATAACAATTTTGTAGAAGTTTAACTTAACAAAAGCCTTGATGTTGAGAAGTTACAATAACTTGGTTGTAGTATTGAAAATTGGTGTGTGCGCTCTTGATGTTTTAATCTTCTTGTAACTTTTGGTAAAGTTTTTGGTGAAGAATTTAGTATGTTAATTAGTAATGCTATAGTATAACTGTAGTACTATCCACTTTTATACTTATAGATTGGCTAGTTAAATACTGGTAGTCAAAATTAATACTGTTAAGAAACAAATACTTTAGATTGTATTTTCTTGGTTTGGGACTAACACTTGTAGGATAAGCAAAGCAGTATGGTTGGATTTAGAATACCAATTATGGAGTTGGAATGATTAACCTCTGAAGTATTGATTGAGGGGAGGTTAATTGTGTTAATATGAAGATTAAATGGACACACAAAGGATGTTTGTACTGGAATGGACAAGCTGCATAACAACAAGCAGAAGTGGGTAAAGGTTAGGTGATCCTCTCGCACGAACCCGCCAAACACACATTCCACAACTGCTTCACTACCTTAATCGCTGTAAATTAATCTCAAGTTTCCATCATTATTTTTATCCCAAAAAGACGCACACAGACCTAGGAAGCCAAAAAGGGGCCACTGGAGAGATCTCAGAGTCTCTAGTGACCTATTCCACTCCTCTTGTAGCAGAGGGGACGGCCATTAAGGAGTGAGAAGACAAAGATGAAAGGGTTCGACCACTTACTAGCTTTAGCTTAGAAGTAGAGTAGGACGTTAGATGGTTAGAACATAAAGATAAGGTCTGAATCCATGGCAACACTTAATGAGTCTTTTCATCAGGGAACTGGTTCAGGTAGTGGTCCTAGGTGCCAAGATACCATATTGGGGGATGCAAAGGCTCAAATTAGGTTTGTGGTTTGCATCTTAAACAGGTCCAATGATCCACGCTCTTCTATGAGTGGTAATCACACTTAGAAGTGGGGAGGACAGTATGAAACTAAAGGAATTGATGGAACTTTGTACAAAACTACCTGAAAGAGTGCCTCTATGATCAGGATACAAGACTCAAAATACAGGAAAGAGTGTATTGATGAGAAAAAAGATAGTGAGAGATAATGTGAGAATAAAAACAGAAAGAGAGCTTGTGTAGTATCAAATTTGGATGAATGGAGAAATGCTGTTTTTGGAACACGCCAGGTGAGGTTAAAACTGGTATCTCAAAGTTGACTACTTTCTAGGGCAGTCAGAGCTGAGTAAATGTTTGGGCATTATTTTTAGTGTACTATTAGGCGTGTAAGAACATTGGTAACTGCTATAAGTACATGTTCAGTTCTTTTGGGCATAAACCATATTTTTGGGCAATTTTAAGTATGCCGTTGAGATAATTTCTGCCAAATATTTCGCTTATAGGTGTCTATAATTTAGATAATTCTTGATCTTTCTTTTCACTTTTCAGATTTCTTCAAGGAAAGATTGCAAATTTTATTTAGTGGGTCCATTCAAAAACTAAGTTCTCTCTATTAAAATATCCCCAATTACTTTGCCGAAACACGACATACTCTCATAAACCCGAGTACCTAACCCAGACCTGCAATCAACCTTTTGTCACAATCAACAATGGTGGTAATTTTTGGAGTTCTTGATTCACACAAAAACATGGTCGCTTACTGAACAAATCAGGGAGGGAATTGTAGGATTTCATCAAATTGTAGATTTTTCTAATCATGGTACTAAGGTATGCTGCTTATAGAAAATTCCCACTTTTCTGTTGCACTTATCCTAACAATTTGCAAACTGTACCTTACTGAAGCACACTTGTAGTGGTTGAACATACAAAATAATCCTGCTTAGCAATAGATTGAGAAAGTTAAGATATTACTAAGGGTGGGCCGGACATTATGTAGGAGGCATCTCAAGTTAGAAGACTTGATGTATTAGTACTTTGCCTACTATATATTTTTTGAATAACTTGCTTTTCTTATGGTTTATGCTGTCTTAATTTTGACAAGGTTGACTCTTCCGATTAAGGGGACATTGTTTCCTCTCAATGGAGATTCTTTTGGATCCTCATACCATCCTTCGATTGTTTATCCTTAAGAAGACTTGTATGGGAACAATTTAGTTGCAATTATAGCAACTGCTATCATCTTGCTGGCCACAAACAGACTTTTACTTTATCAAAATTGATTTTTGATGTTGGCATGGTAGATAAAACTTGGATTAGTAAGACTAAATTTTTAATGTATTAAGATTTTATTATAAAATATTTTTGAAAGACTCAAGCAAAGAGATGCTTCTAACTCACACTAGAACTTATATTGCTCTTGTCCGTACTTAAAAACTTTTTCAACAATATGAGGAGGGCGTTCTAGAAGACGGCTTATCTACGGGGACCCTTAGGTGGACATTTCCATTGTTTCCTTACAATGTTTGTTTAGGGCCCTAAATTGTTCAGAGGTGATGGGTTCAACAAGTCCTAGGTGAGCTCCCAGTCACACACCCACAGGTGCTTCATCTAGCTTCAGACATCCACCTACTTTCATCACCCTCTAGGATACCAACCAGATAGGAATATGAGGTTCCTCAGCCCAGATCTCTTACTCAAACCCTTGCAGCTAGTGAGGCTGCATCCACAGGTGTGGATGTCAGACATAGAGGGGCTGCCACTACTGTCTCTAGCTTAGATGCATGACAGGGCAATCACGTGTGAACCATTAGAGATATTGCTCCCTAATCGCTATGGACCTCAGATTCACCTATCCTAAGTAGTTTAGCACATCTTAGAAGTGAGTTGAGAGGGCCAGAATGCCAAACTCAACAATGATTTGGATGGATTGGGTTACAAAAATTGTCAGCAGACAGAGTTGTAGCTTTGGAGACTATGAGGCAAACAAAGAATGTGTTATATGCTGCTTATCCAAACTTATCAAGATCGTAAAAAAAGTTGGAACACTGAGAGCAGCTAAAGTCATGCTCTCCAATCAGAAGAAGAGCAAAGTATTATGGTGTCTTCTAAGATGAAGATGATGCAGAAGATTTCTTCCAAACAGGAGAGGAGATAGTGAAATTTGATCAAGATCCTCTATGTGTCATTGTACAAATGATGTAGAGATTTCGCATCGGAGGAGCCATGGACAGGAAATAGAGGACTGAAACTGAAGTTTATACTGCCGAAGATGTTAGTACTACTGGTGCAACAGTTACTACATTTGGTGCTTATTAATTACTGCGCCAATCCTTAAGAGTTTCTAGCGGCGCTGAAATATTAGTACTGTTGAGGACATTACTGAGACACTAGTGTATATTAGGAGGAGTGCGGCCAAAGACAAAGGTAAGGCTAAAATGGATGAATCTGAGCCAGAGCAAACTAAGACAAAGTTGCAGTAAAGACAAGAAAGAGCTGGTTATGAAGCAGCTGTAAGATTGCAAGAACAACTTGATGAAGAAGAAAGGAAGAGGATTGACAAGGTGCATAAAGAATCTAGCTCTTTCAATATTGAAGAATAGGAAGACATACAAGCTACAATTGAAGATGATGAAGAGCTAGCATAATGGATACAAGCAGAAGAAAGAGAAAAATACTCTAAAGCTGAAAAAACAAGACTACATGCAAAACTTATCAACCAGAGAAAAAGATATTTTACCCAACAAAGAGCTGAAGAAAGGAGGAACAAGCCACTTACACAAGCTCAACAGATAACTTATATGTCTAACTATATCAAGCATATGGGAAGTCACACTCTGCAACAATTAAAGAGACTTTCCTTTGATGAGCTCAAGAATTTGTTTAAAGCAACAATGAGAAGAGTAGGCGTTTTTGTACCCATGGAGACTAAAATTAGAAGAGAAGTTCATGAGTTAGCAGCTGGAATTTTAAAGAGGGATGTAGAAGAAGAACTTGATTAAGGGAGTTCTAAGAGGCAAAAGACTAGTGAAAACTTTGAACCAGCTGAAAAATCAAAAGAGAAAGAAGATGATGAACTATCACAAAATGAACTACAGCAATTGATGATCATAGTTCTAGAAGAAGGGATGAATGTTGAAGCTTTACAAACTAAATATCTAATCATTGACTAGGAGGTTTACACTAAATATTCAAGAATATATTAGAAAATCATCAGGGTAGGTAATCATACAGAGGTATATCAGATTTTTAAAGATATGCTAAAGTCTTTTGACAGAGATGATTTACTCAAACTATGGAGTCTGGTTCAAGAAAGGTTCAACTCAACAGATCCTACAGAAGATAAAGAAATTGAGCTCTGGGTAGAGTTGAAGAGATTGTTTGAACCTGGTGTTGATGATGAGTTATGGAAGTCTTAGAAACATGTTCATGATATAACATGGAGACTGTATGATACATGTGGAGTGCATCATGTATCTACAAAGGATGGAATTGAAATCTACATGCTAGTAGAGAAGGAGTATCCTTTGTTAAGAGGTGTTCTTACACAGATGTTGGCAACAAATCTCTTGGTGGAACAAAATAATAAGATGTCTAGAGAACTTAGGAAGATATTCATGATGGCTGAAAGACCAAGAAGCTAAAGTGTTTTGAAGAATCCTCTCAAGGTTTAATTCAGAGAAACTTATAGATTTGGATGGCAATCACAAGTTTAGGGGAGGATTGTTGGGAATTAAACTTATCTCATTTAGTACTACCAAGGGAAAAGTTAGTACTGACAAGCTTAGTTAGTACTGCTAGTGTTATAGTTAGTACTATCAGTTTATTAATAATGTTAGTTATATAGTTAGTACTGCTAAAGTGATATGCATGAGATATATTAGGAATAGATATGCATTGATCTCTTGACGCATTTTGTAAGCCCATTAGGGTTTCCTTGGTGTATAAAAGGAACCCTAAGGCATAGATCTAGATATCGATTTTCATATCAGTTTTTCATAGTTTGCATAGCAATCATAGTTAGTATTCATAGCTATTTTGTAAATCAAATAGTTTTCAATATATTGAAAGTTTAGTAAAGATCTTGTTTTACTGTTTCATTGTTCTTCTTAGTATTACAAACTAGATTCCACATAGTTTGTGATATTCTCAATCTTAGTTTCTACTATAGTTGTCTTGGATCTATCTAATACAACTATGCTTTAACAAGCTAAGTAAGATCTGTTAAGAAGGGATCAACAAACCAGCTGACTAATCTGTCACCCAAGAGTTGCATACTACCAGATGTACTTCTTTTGGTATCTTGGCAACCGGCGTGATCAGCATCTGCATAAGCTGTTAGTGTAATACAAGAATCCTTCGAATACCATAGACCCATATTAATATTTCCTCTTATGTATCAAAAGATTCGTTTAACTGCATTTAAGTGCTCTTCCGTAGGCTTAGCCTGATATCGGGCTCACATGCATACAACAAATACAAGGTTTGGTCTACTGGATGTCAGATACATAAGGGAGCCAATCATTCTATGATAACGTGTAGGATCAACTGCTTTCCCTTGCGGGTCTTCATCCAGTTTTGATTTCTTCACCATTGGAGTATCAACCGGGTCGCTAGATTCCATACCGTACTTTTTAATTATTTCAAGAGCATATTTAGATTGGTTAAGAAATATGTCTCCAGGACTTTGAGAAATTTGAAGTCCAAGAAAAAATGACATTTTGCCCATCATTGACATCTTAAATTTTGAACACGTTATTTCAAAAAATGTTTCACAAAGTGTGGGATTAGTAGAAGCAAATATTATATCATCTACATAGATTTATACCAGTAAGATGTCGTTGCCTTCTTTCCAAGTAAATAATGTTGGATCAACAACACCTTTGGAGAACTTTTGGGAGAGTAGAAACGATGATAGCAAATCATACCAAGCCCGTGGAGCCTGCTTTAATTCATAAAGAGCTTTCTTCAGCTTGTACACATGGTTAGGATTATCTTGATCTATAAACCCATATGGTTGACTGACATAAACCTCGTCACGTAGTACACCATTTAAAAATGCAGTCTTGACATCCATTTAATAGACTATCATGTTCTTGTGAGCGACATATGCAATAAAGATCCTGATGGCCTCTAGTCGTGCAACCAATGCAAAAGATTCTTCAATTTCGATTCCACCTTCTTGAAGATATCTCCTTGCTACCAACCTAGCCTTGTTTTTCAAAACACATCCCAGTTTGTCTAATTTAACCTTGAAGATCCACTTCAATGTAATTATCATGATACGATCTGGATGAGGTATGAGCTCCCATACTTTAAGTCGTTCAAACTCATTAATTTCTTCTTGCATAGCTTCGATCTAACAAGATTCCTTCAAAGCTTCTTTATAATTCTTTGGTTCAACAGAAGTGAGGAAAACATCAAAGTAACAAAACATGGCTTCGGTTTGTAGGTGATGTCATGTAGAGACAGGTCTAGAAGGATTACCAATATCATTATCCAACAGATGATCTTTGGTCCATTTTCTGAGATGTTCAAGTGGTTGATTGATTGAGTGCACATGAGTTGGAATACCATCTCTTAAAGAAGATTCTTCAGAATTGAGTTCTGGAATTGGAACACCAAAGAAGGGATCATTATCTAAGTGTGCAATTTCAATATTGTAAAAATGTTCTTCAATACTGGAAGGAATAACTGGAGATTGTGATTTTTGAGGAGTTTGTAAAGTACTTGGAGATGGTGCATCTTGATCAATGGAAGTTGAGGAAGGTATACCAGTTGGATCAACATGTTCTGGAGCAATGACTGTAAGAACTAGAGAAGCAATACTAGGTAGAGGATTAAAGTATTCATCAAACAATGGTTGAAACAAAATTTCCCAGTCATTCTTTGTTGGTGGGACATAAGGTGTTGGAGAAGGAGGTTTATGCACGAGTCCTGAACTGATTGTTCCAGGAGTTAAAAATTAAGGCTCGAGTCTTAAACCGAATTGTTCAGAAGCCATGGCTGTCAGCTCATCAAAATCAACATGAATTGTTTCTATAATTCTTCGGGTACGTCTATTGTAAATTCAGTAAGCCTTCTTTGCGAGAGCATATCCAATAAAAATACCAATATCAGCTTTCAGTTTCAGCTTTTTAAGATCTTCACTGTCATTGGTTGAGTAACAAAGTGCACCAAAGTCATGAAAGTAAGTTAAATATGGTATTCTGTTATGTAGAAGCTCATATGGTATTTTACCGTGATGAAGACGTATTAGGGAACGGTTCTGGGTATAACAAGCTGTGGCAACTGCTTCGGCCCACATAAATAATGATGCTTTAGAAAATATCAACATAGTTTGAGAAACTTCTACTAAGGTCCGGTTTCGTCTTTTGACAACACCTTTCTGTTGAGGAGTACGCGTCATTGATGTTTCATGAGAAATCTTGACATCTTCATAATAGCTACGTAGTGTTTGATTGACAAACTCTACTCCATTATATGTGTGAATATTCCTTACAAGTGTCTTGAGATGAACTTGTATCATTTTCAGAAATTTTATGATGAACTCAAGAGCTTCATGTTTCGATCTTAAGAACTTAACACACGTGAACCATAAATAATCATCAACGATAACTAAAATATACTTATTCCCATTGATATTTTTGACACACATTGGTCCACAAATCCATATGCAACAGAGAGAGTTTTTCTTGATTGGTGTCTTCAGATTTTGGTTTATGAGAGTGTTTCTTGCTTTTTTCCAACGAACATGCAGAACACAAGTGACCTTTTTCAAATTTCAGTTTGGGAAGACCTCTAACAAGACTTTGTTTAGCGGTGCCAAAGTTTAAGTGAGACAAACGTTGGTGCCATAACCAAGACTTAGTCTTAGAAGCTTTAGACCAGAGACAAATCAGCGAGGACTTCATCATATCTTCATGGAAAATGTATACAAATTTGATCCCCTTGACCCGTTTAGTAGATCAACACCTTCAAGATTACGAACAAAATAGGTTTGTTTTTTGCATGCTACTTCAAGATCAGAGTCATAAAATTGACCCACTGAGAATAAATTGTGTCCAAGTCCCTCAACATAATAAACCCTAGAAATAGTAACATTCTCGATTTGATAGTCACCATAACCTATTATCTTTGAAATCTGATCATTACCAAATCTGACGGTACCAATAAATTTGTTTAAAAAATTGATGAGTTTAGAGCGGTTTCCAGTCATATGCTTGGAGCAATTGGAGTCCAGGTACTAAAGGACGATTTAGATCACCTGAAATTGACATAAGGAGAAGATGAAGCAGTGGAAACATTGGATCCCCAATTTTTGATTGGGTTCTAAGTTGTTAGAAATTTTAGATTCTACACCCTCAGATCTACTGCTCGAACTTATACTGGTGACATCCTTAAGCATTTCAGGGTTGTTCCTACCAGGTGCAGTTTTCTTAGTTACTTTTGTTGATAGTGGATTCTTAGGAGGCACTACATTATTGGAGGTAATCCTTGTTAAACGGAACCTATTTCCATCTATAGTGACGGTCCGACTTGTAGGTATCCATTTATAACCAACATTAGTGAAAACTTTACCCGAAGGTTTCAAAACGTTCCTCTTTTTGCTACGCTTAGCAGATTTAGATTTAGCGCACATTCACATCATTAACATAATCAAGAATACACAAATCATGAATTGCATCAAACATACATTAATTACATGTAACACAATGTAATTCATAATTCACATTTAACATCAAATGCTTAACATTTATAGTATAGACATGTTCAATAACATGATTCTTTTTATTTGAATTAAATTTAACGCTCCTAGGGTGGTCTTCTACTTTATTCTTCTGGTTGCTATTGGTTGTTCATAAGATCGTATTTTTCTTGGTATTGCCTGAAGGCTGTGATCTCCTAGTACTAGTAGAACTCTTCATTCCTGTAGAAGTCAACAAAGGTAGGTTAGTATCTTGTGTATTATGGGAATCGACCTATTTTTTAGTGTTGCTTGATAATGTGGCATGTTCGGCAAACCTAACTTTCTTGTTTTTGTCCAGCGGTGTGAACGCAACCAATTTCTCACTAGCTTTAGTTAAACAATGGCATGTAGCACTAACATAAACTAGCACTTCCAGAATGCGTGTAGCATACTTACAGGCAGAGTCTAAATCACTATCAAAAGTTATGAGTGCTCTAGCGTGTTTGACTATTTCTCGAAGAGTGTTAGCATGTTCTTGAGTGTGCTTAATACAGTCTATGTGTGCGTCCCTGTTTTTCGATAGTTTAGGAGATAGAGGTTCTAAGTCTAGCTTAAACATTCCTAGAGCAATAACATTGGCATTATTCGGTGGGACATCCTTTTCAGCCATATTTATGCCTTTTAAACTCTCAATGTGTTTCTTCAAATTAGCAATTGAGAGATCTTTTACTTTTAGCTTAGCTTGCCATTTATTTATTTGGAAAAATTCCTAAAATTCAGGTGCATCTTGATTGTTTAAAGGTTTGTTATTCATAAAACTTTCTTTTTTGGTGTTGTAATTTAAGTTTAAGAGAGACACATCGATTTTCAAGGCGTGAACATCTTAGTACAAGTTCATTAAAAACATTCTTTTCAACCATATGTTCCTTTTTGGCAACCTGAGCCTTAAGCTTTAATGTCTCATTGTATTCAGCAATAAAGCTCTGTTCCATTTCACGAAAATTAGTGGGGGTAGCAAGAGAATTTACACAAATGTGAACTATATCTTAAGATAAGAGAAGTTTAAATATGTGATCATTTTCCTGTTCCAATCACTCAATTTTAACATTAGCATGCACAAAATATTTATTATTAACTGGAAACATAGTTGCAGATACGACATCAGCATGCATTATAATATTCATAACATCTTGACAGATAATATGTTCTAAGAGTCGATCATTGTCAAGAAAAAGTTCTTTCTTTTGAATATCAAAATATTTCTTGTCTACAGAACACTGTTCAACAGCAGCTTCCATTTGGTTAAAGGCCATTTTCACTTCATTAATTTCACTGTGAAGACCATTGTCAAAATATTTAAATGATTCCCGTAAAGAATTTATAAATGGAATTACTTATATTAGAAAAACCTTTTTGGTGTGTTTAAAACCCCATCCACCCTTAGTTATTGATGTGTGTGTAATTCTATCTTTCACCACCTTGTCAAAATTGGCAAGATGATTTTTTATTTTCTAAAAACTTTTATTTACCAAACTTAATGGTATGTGCTTAATTACACATACCCTTTTCCATTAAAACCGAACTTAAATGACCAAAAACATACAAAAAAATACCTTGTATTTGTATGTTTTCACTTATATTGTGCAGGAAACGGATATCGAACAAAAGGACGAAAAATTAAGCAAAACCGAGCACGAAATGGAAGAGCGTGGACAAGCCAAAGTCAAGTCAAAGTCAACCCCGACAAAGTCAACGGTCAAAGCCAAAGCTGTACCCATCTAATGGGCCGGGTCAGCCCATTAGTATAATATATGAAAACTTTTTAAGTCCAAGTTTAATGAAAAGCCCAATTTACATATTTATCATACCCGACCCAAAATAGTTAAACACTTAGCCCATTTTCCTTTAACATTGTCAAACCCACAAGGACCTTTCTTGCAAAACCATCATACAAACAGAGGGGCCTTTTCTGCCAACCCCATTAAGTTGTTTACCACCTCAAAGGACCATGCGTGTAACAACTTTACACGAGAAGGAGGGCCAAATTTGCCAAAAACCCAAACTTCACCCATGTTAAACAAAATTAAACATAACAACTTGTTTACCCGCAAAAACCATTAACCACTGTTCACCATCCCCAAAATCTCTCCACACTCTCCCAACCATGCAAACAAACCAACAAAAACATAAATCCCATCTCACCCACAACAATAAGCTACCAAGAAACCCAAAACATTCTCCCATGTCCCTTTTATATCTTTGTTTCCCGCCAAGCTCAAAACCCCACCACTGTTCATTATCCCCTACCTCCTTGTAACCTGCCAAAAATGTCACTCTCTATCACCCCACACCCCACATGAGTTCTTGCCACCTTGGCAATCCCCAACTACCCTATTGGCTAACAAATAAGACAACAAGATCAAGGGACAGGTGTAGTTCATAGAAAAGGGTCGAATTTTTATGTTAAGTCAAAAAATTGTAACCAAGATTTGTACCTTTACTGTCTCTTTTTAATACATTGCAATTTATCTTTCTTGTCATTTTTATTTTAGTCATTTTAATACTTGCTTTTAAATTATTGTCACTTTTAAGTTTTCTTTAAATTCTTGCCATTTCCTTAAGTTGTCTTTAAATACTGTTATTAAGCCTTTGTATAAGTTTATAAGACATTAAAAACTTGTTTGAGACTTATTTTTATTTTCTTTCAAAAAAAATTCAAAAGATTAAAAAAAAAAAATTCATAAAATCTGTCCAAAGAAGCATTGGAGCAAGGTTATAAGGGAAGGCCTTTGGTTTAGTTCCTCATGGGAGGCTATAGGGTGTGTTTATAAGCTATTAGAAATCTTATTCTCTTGCCAAAAGCTAGGACTATTTGTAAGTTTTCTTTTTCCATTTATTTTATATTTTTGCTTATTGTTATTGTAGCAATGCTTATTTAGTACTTATTTCTGCTTATTTTGCTTCTTTATATGTGTTTCATTCTTATTTGTCTTAGTTTCATGCTTATATGCCATGTTGTATGCTTTTTCCTTAAAACTGCCTTATTTGCCATTTAAGCTGCTTATTACTATTGGCTTATTTAACTGCTTATTTTTTGTTGTTTTTACTTATTTGTGCTTAACTCTTATTGCTTGCTATCTGTCTTTAGCTTTCTTCACTTAAATCTTTGTTAAATAGGCTTAAAATTTGAATTTCCATACTTAAAGGGGTGTTTGGTTTGTTCTGTTTATGCATGTTAAAGTGGGTCAAAACTGTCAAATGGTCTTGGGTCATATTTTACTAAGTTTAAATCATCATATTAGTCCATTTGTTTGAGTGTTGTAGTGTAAAAAAATTCTAAAATCAAGTTTTTGTGATCCTTTGTGTTTAACTATGAACATGTTGCTGTCAATTCTTGTTGGTGGTGTTTGATCTTGGATCTTGGGCTGTTCATGTTATTTTTGTCTTTAGTTTGAGTGATTATATCAATAATTTAAGTCCCTATATGCCTGCTAGTGTTTTTTAAGTTTTGGTCATAGTTTATAAAAGTTTCTAAGTGTCAAAAATAGCTACTGATAAGTCTTGTTCATTGCTTGATTTCTTGCCCTTATTGTTGTTCGTTTTGCTTACTTATTGATGTTCCTTGCTTATTTGTAGTTGTAGTGCGTGAATGCTAAGTTTGATGTCTTGGCTTATTGTATAAGCCCACCAAATAAGTTGTCAAAAACACCCCTAGGCTGCCCTGCACTAGTGTTTGCCCCCTTTTACTTATTGCCTTTGTCTGGCTTATTTGCTTGTTCTTCTATGCTTATTTTTGAATGTCCTTGCTTATTTGTGTTAGTGTCCATCTGTTTTGGCTTATTTCACAATTTCCATAGCTTATTTGTGTTCATAAAAGCCCAACAGTTAGGCTAGCTTTAGGTCCTTAGAGCAAAAGTGCTCATAACTGCCACTTTTCTTTGCTTATTTTTCTGCTTATTTTAAGTTTTGTAAAAAAAGTGTTCTTTTAAATTAGCTTATTTTTAGGTGTTTTACAAGTTTTTTAAAAAGAAAAAAGAAAAAAAAAAGCTTTTTATAAAAAGAGAGAGGCCCAGGCTCGAACCCTGGACCTCCCCCTTTATACCCAGGTCCCTAACACACACTCCATAACCAATTGTGCTACAATAGCTCATCCGCTATTGTTTGCACACATTATTACCTTATCCCTTTTTAGCCTAATAAGCCAACAGCCCTTTTGGGCTTATTTCTAGCTTATTCCTATAAGCTGGCGACCCTAGCTTATTTTTCATAGATTCCCCACCACTTTAGCTACTTTTTGTATTTATTTTAGATTTTTATAAAATCGTTTATTATTTTTTATAATTTATTTAGATTCAAATCTTAATTAATTCATAATAAATAAATTAAAAGTCAAAAAAATATAAATCATTTTTTGAAATTTTCTTTTATCGTTTAGGACTTAGGAAAAATAGAAAAACTTTCGTAGGGTCATTTTTGCAAAATTTTGTTTTTTAAAGAGCAGGATTCGTTCCCGTTCTCGTTTAGCGTGTTTTCTAGCTCAATTTAGCTCCGTTTTCGTTCTAGTTTTCTTTAAACTTCCTTTTTAGTCAATTTAAGTCCATTAAAAGTGAAAGAATCAATTTAGGCTTAATTTTGAAAAATTACGGTTTTTAGTGTGTCGTTTTAGCTTCCCGTTTCCATTTGTAGTATAATTTGTGTAATTTTCTCGTTTTTAGTGTAGATTGCCTTATTTTTCCCAAAGTTTTAGAAAATCAAACCCAAATCTTTGTCATTCAAACATCATATATCAAACCAACTTTCGACTTTCCAATTCACTCCTCGTTGGGACTACGACCTGGGAATATTCTCTACTACTTCCGTTTTCATTGATTTTGTGGATTTTGATCCTTGTTATATATTTATATATTTATTTATATTTATATATCTATATATATTTACAAAAGGGTTGATTAATCTCCAAATCAATTTTTGGCGCCGCTGCCGGGGAGGAGTGAAAGCGTTTGTCGTTTCGAAGTTTGACAATTAGTGCTTTGAAGATCATTCCTTTGTGGAGTTACTTTCTTCAAAAAAAACAAAAATACGAAAATATTTTTCTTTTTCTTTTATTTTATATATATAAAAACCAAAAAAAAATCAAGAAAAATCAAAAATATAAAAAAAAATTGTCCTTAATTATCAATAAAAATCATCAAGTTGGTAAAAGAACACCAACATATAATACTTTCAACTGAAGTATTATCCATTAATAAGTTCCCGAACCAAAGAATCAAAAACTTACCTTTTGTGTCACTAGCGACGTACGGCTCACCTTTAAAAGTTAATTCTTTTAAAGAGCTACCGTGAAGCTTGTTGATTATTAGGTTTAAGTGTCTTATCTCGTTATTAAAATAGATTGTGAAAAATTGTTGAAAAAAAAACCAAAAAAATTAGTGTAAATTTTCTTTTTATAGTTTAAGTGCATGCGCACTCGTTCTCAATCTCGAAATCAAAACCGTCCTCAACAACAAGCCCCACCGGTAGTTGTTGATCCTTTTAATCTTGAAGAACCTTTTGATAATCCTCCCATAGTTAACATGGCCGCTAATGGAGCCGGTGGTGCCGGACCACCTCCCGCCGGAGGAGGTGGTTTACCAGTTCCCGACCTCCGGACTATGGAGGAGTTGTGCCAACCGTCTTTAGATGGTCGAGGTGGACCAATTGCTCCGATTGCAATTCAAGCAACGACTTTTGGACTTAAGAATGACATGATTCAACAAGTTCAAAATTCGTGTCCATTTCGCGGACCGGGTGATGATGCCAACAAGCATCTCGACAAATTTTTGCATGTCACCCAAAGCATGAAAGTGAATGGGGTCTCCGATGACGCCCTTCGTCTACATCTCTTCCCTTACTCCTTGCAAGATCGTGCCGCCGAATGGTTTGATCGTTTGCCAAGGAATTCTATCAACTCTTTTGACCAAATGGCAAAAATATTTCTCGGAAAATACTTCCCACCCTCTATGGTGACCAAGTTGAGAAATGATATTACAAATTTCCGTCAAAGACCCGATGAGTCGTTGTTCGAAGCTTGGGAACGTTATAAGCTTTCAATTGATCGATGTCCTAACCACAACATGTTACCCGTGACTCAAATAGATACCTTCTATAACGGGCTAACATTAAGGCATCGTGATACCATCAATGCAGCTGCTGGAGGGACCTTTATGAAAAAAGTCCCAAAGAGTGTTATGATCTCATCGAAAATATGACCGCCCATCACAATGATTGGGATACTTCCGCTCAACGGAATGAGTCATCGAGTTCTATCACTTCTTCTAATCCAGAAATAGCATCCCTTAAGCTTCAAATGGAAGAGATGAATAGGAACTTAACAAGAGTGCTTCAAACAAACCAACAAGTTAATACCGTAACACCGAGTTGCGAGACTTGTGGTGGTCCTCATTCTTACAATGATTGTCCAGCCACCGTTGGCCAAAACCAGAACGTATATGCTGTGGGAGCCTACAATCAAGGTGGTAATTCCTACCAACTTCAAGGTAACCGTAATCTGCTTAGCTATCGTTTGGACAATTATCTTGGACCACCAGGTTTCAATGTGAATCAAAATCAAAATTGAAGCAATCAAAATCAAAACAAATAGGTTCAGCCTTATCAAAACCGAAATCAAGGAAACAACCAAAGTAACAATCAGGGTAGAAATCAGTTTTTCCAGGGTGCTAATCATAATCAGAATCATGTTCAAAATTATCAAGCCCCTAATACCCAACCTCCGGTTGCTTTACCGCAAGAATTAACAAACTATATCAGGATTAATGAAAACAAGATCAATTCAATGCAAACTCAAATGAACAACTTGGCTACTTCAAATCAAAGGCTTGAAAGTATGCTAGGTAACTTTATCAAAATAAATACCGCTTCTTCATCAGGTACGGGATCTCTCCCTAGCAAAACCGTTGCTAACCCAAAAGGTGAATTGAAAGCTATTACCACCCGAAGTGGTCTTGCTCTTGATGGACCTTTCGTTCCTATGCCTCCTCCATTCATAAATCCAGAGGAGGATGAACGTGTAGAGGAGATTTTTACGGACCCGGAACATGGTGAGTTTACCATTAAGGTCCCAGCTCCTCTAGTCCAAAAAGCTAGGCAAAGAAATTTTGTGATTCATCAAAGGGATCCTCGTCACCCGAATATCCCTTATCCGTCTAGAATGAACCAAGAGAAACAAAAAGAAAAGGATGATGTTCAAATTCACAAATTTTGGCAAATGTTTAAACAGCTTCATATCAATATCACTCTTGCCGATGCATTGATTTTAATCCCAAAATATCAAAAGATGCTTAAGTCTCTCCTTTCCAACAAGGAGAAACTTATTGAATTGGCAAATACACCCGTTAGTGAAAATTGCTCAGCGGTTATCCTAAAGAAGCTTCCCGAAAAGCTAGGTGACCCTAGGAAATTTCTCATTCCGTGTGGTTTTAATGAGCTCAAGTGCAAGGCCCTAGCCGATCTAGGTGCTAGCATCAACTTGATGCCACTCTTGGTGTGGAAAGAATTAGGATTACCCGAGCTTATTTCCACCCAAATGACTCCTGAACTTGCTAACCATGATATTTGCACTCCGAAAGGAATTGCAAGAGATGTCTTTATTCCGGTTGGAAAGTTCACATTCCTCGCTGATTTTGTCATTGTTGATTATGAAAGCGATCCACGTGTCCCCCTCATTTTGGGAAGACCATTCTTACGGACCGCTCGTGCTTTGATTGACGTTCATGGAGAAGAAATGATTCTCCGTGACGGTAATGAAAGACTAATCTTGAACATGAGAAATGACACTTCAAGCTATTCAAACGAACCTCATCAAGAATCAATCAACATGATTGATGTCTACAATGTTTCACATGAGGAAATTCATGAAGATTTGTTTGTAGCAAATCATCCAAGTGGCAATCCCACTTCTCTTATCTCTTCTCATACCAATTTAACTTCACTGGAAGTTAATGATGATATCTTTGATCCGGAGGAAGACATTAATGAGAACTTGTTAAATCTTAATAAAACCTAAGATCTCCCTCCGTGTCATGATAAGCATCCAAGTGGCAATCCCACTCTGATTTCAGAACCCGAGACCAAGTCTTCTTCTTCTTCCCCCACACTTATCTCCCTCGAAGAAAGTGAGTTAATTTAGGAAGAATTCGAAGCTTATCTCGCAAGTGATTCATTTCCCCCAGGAAATAGTAATCCTTCATCTCTTCTCCCTCCTTTTCATAATTCTTTAAGTGGCAGTACCACCTCTTCTTCACCTAGTCTCCACATTTCTGAGACTAGCGACTATTCTCTTGAGGAGTTCGCCGATGAACTCGCTCATATCACATTTCCACCAGGAAATGATGATCTTCCCTTTGATGCCGAATCCGATCTTCTAGAATTAGAGTATTTGCTTAACCATGATCCTATCAAGGATATGGATTCAATTCTCAAAGATTCGGTTAATGAAAATTCTCTTGATGACAATCTTGATGATACCATTTCTGAGATGTTCATCGATGAACATGCTCTTGATTACTCATCCCTACCATTATGGGATGATTATGATGATAATCTTTTTGATCATGAGACCGTTAATGATGATACTTATGATGATCCATTTGACTTCAAGGAAGAGAAAATCAAAGATTCTAAAATCTTAATTGATGAACTTGATCTTCCCAAATCAAATAATGTCCTTCCTTTTCTCGAGTGTGACTCGGTTTTCTATGAGGATTTTTCCGAGGTTGATGCTTTGACTTCAACCGACAACGAGGACAAGGTATTTAATCCAGGTATACTCATTCATGAGAACCTCTTTGAAGTCACCAACTTTGCAACACCGGACAAGAATGTAAAGAAGACCACTAATGCTTCTTTAATTCTTGAGGATTTTAATCCTCCTCTTTATGAACTTCTGTTCCACAAAGAAGTTCCCGGGCTAGGAGCTGTACTCTCGTTTTCATCCGAAAATGAGGAAAAAATTTTCAACCCCGAGATTCTCACTTCTAAGCAAGTTCATACTTCTCTTCTCCCAGGATTATCTCATTGGGGCACTAAAGCTTTCAAAGTCACTAAAATTCTTGAAAGCCCGATGGAGATTTTTCATTGCTCTTACCAAGAGGACATCCGAGTCTTGGATGTTTCGTGTCTCCACTTCTACCCCCCTTGACAAGCTCAAGTATGTGGGATTAGGTCAAGCTAAGTGACCTAAAACAAGAGTTTTGTGGGTGGCAACCCATGCTTATCTTAGTATAATCGTAGTAGTAGTAGTAGTATTGTAGTAATGAATAAGTGTTTTTTTGTTGTGTGAGGAGGCTCGCTTTTTCTTTTTTTCATGTTTGGTGTTTTGTGTTGTATTGTCTCGGATGTCTCGGATTTTTGAAGCCTCTCGTGCTCGCGGTTTTTGTCCTTTCGTATCACAAGAAGCTTCAATCTCTGCTACATTTTGGAATCTGGATATCAAATCTTAATAGACTTAACGTTTTATCTTTAAGCATACTTAATAAACGGCTTAGGATTTACGTAGAGACCCTTCTTAAAACATTGAGGACAATGTTTAGTCTAGTATGGGGGGATCTTCGATTTGATTATGCCTGCAGTCGTTGTTTTTGCGTAATCCTGTTTTTACCACCAAAATTTTTGAAAAATATCAAAAAAATGAAAAAAAATTCAAAAATAAAATAAGTGTTTTGTCACAATTTTGACTGCTGGGTAGAATAAGAGTAAATTTTGACTCGATCGAGCGTGTTGAGCTCTAGCTTGTTCCTTAACTTTTAATCTAAGCATTCGCGGGTTGCTAAGAACGAAAAATGATAGAGTTAAGTATGAGTTGGATGCTAAACAAGGATTATTTGCAAATCTTAAGAGCTCATGTGTGTAATTTGTTGCTTTTTCTCCCATAAGCTCTTAACCTGATTAATATACGTGCTATTTTTGGAGATTAAACTTAAATCAATAATTTTTATGTAGTATATAGCAAAAATTTTAGCCTTAGTTCAAATTTATACTTGAATTTTTCAAAAATAAGTCTTCTCTATATCAAAAAAAATATATGATAAGTAATAAATATAAACTGTGGGCTGATAAAAGTTTGTGGTATCTTGCCGGCTCACAACCGATGTTACGGCCTTCTAAAGAAAGCCCATAGTAAGAATAATAATCCGAGACTGATAAAAGTTTGCTGCATCTTGCCGGCTCACAACCGATGTTGCAGCCTTCTAAAAGGTCGAGGGTTACAATTGCATCAATGTTATGTTTAATATTAAGTGTGAATTAATAAATAAATTTATTTTTGTTAAATTTAAATATGCTTTTGAACTTTGACTATTCTATTTTATAAGCTATGTGTATACGAGAAACCTAAGAGTTTTTGAAACCTAAGGTCCGTGAGTCCCGATACTAGTCTCTGTGAGGTGTCAAAAGCCTGGTCACTTAGCCGCAAGGTTGGGATATGCCGAGACGAAAGTCGCTACATGGGATGATCTCGCTTAAATCATTATTATCTTGGGGAACTGTGACGCATCAGTTTTTTTGCAAAACGTTGATCCATAGTTGAAATTCGAAATTCGCACATTCACTTTAATATAATAATTGCCGAGAGTAAAAAGTTCACAAGTTGCAAATATGAGTAGTGTTAGCGCACTTCTTAACTCATAATTAGCGTTGATTTCATTTGAGCTAGGTTTGGAATAAATGAAAAAGTCTAAGGGAAACGATGAATTTATCTTTTTGGGGCATTTCTCGGATTTCGGAAATGCATCTTTGTTCTCATGATCCTAAAAGTTATAAAATAACGGAAGTCAAATAAGTTAGTTAGTTCTTGAAATGAAAAATGCAAAAAAATATGTGTAGGAATAAGAGTATATATTTAAAAATGGTAAAGACGGGGCTTTTAAAACTTATGAGTCTTTAAATTCCCCTTGATGAACACTTGGCTACTTTTCAAGGTTACTAGTCGAGGGGGGTCGAGGTCTTAGTTTTCTAAGTACTTACTTATAGCATTACGTGAGGACACACAATAGTTTAGCATGGGGGATTTTGGTATGTGCTTAAATACACATACCCTTTTCCATATAAAGACTAAATAAGCCTTTAAGGCTTAAAAAGCCCATTGCTATTTTTAAATCCTAAAGCCCAAACTACCAAAACAAAAGCCCAAGAATCGTTAGCCCTTTAACCCTTTTTACCCTAACCCTGTTAAGTCCTTAGGGACTGTGATTGATAAACCATATAACACAATCAGGGACCATAATTTCCAACAACAAAACATATATCACCACAAGGGACGTTCATTGCAATATAAGATATAACATTGGAGGGCCAAAGTTGCCTTAACCTCAAACTTCTCCCCTGTCACTTTACAAACAGAGTACCACAAACCACTTTTCCCGCCAACCATTTTTGTCACTATTCATCTTCTTTGTCCTCTTACCCTGCAACATAACAACAAAATACATTAATCCCACTTCCCCCCACCTCATAAAAAGATAAGAGCCACCTTGGCAATCTTGCAAACCCTTATTGGACAAAAAATGAAGGGTCGTGATTAAAGAACTTGGGCACAAAGGCAAATGGATGGCTGAGATTTGCTAGGGTTTCTCCTCACACAACAAAAACACAGCTGGTCTCTCTCTATGAAGAAGCACAAGTCCTCATTAGGGTTTTAGTATAAATATAAGCTTATGTATCTTAGTTTAGGGGGTCGAATTTTTGTAATCAAGGCAAAAGCTTGTAACAAAGTTTGTACCATTTTAATATATTGCTTTTTACTTTAACTGTCTTTTAATTCTTGTCATTTAAATTTTGTCATTTAAATTTCTTGCATTTTACTGTTTTATCTTTAAATCTTGTCATTTAAATTATTGTCTTTTAAAATATTGTTGTTTAAGCTTAAATATAATCTTTTAAGTCTTTAAAAGTTTTTATAAAAGGCTTTTTCATTTCTGTCAAAAAATCAAAAAATCCAAAAAAAAACCAAAAAAAATCATAAAGAAGCTTGGAGCAAGGTAAATTAAGGATGGCCTTGGTTTAGAGCTTATGGTAAGCATTAGGATTAAGTTTTATAAGCTTTGGAAAGCTTATTGTCTAGCCAAAAGCTTGGACCTTTTGTAAGTTTCATTTTTAGATTTTTGCTTATTTTCACTGTTTAAGTGCTTATTGTTGCTTATTTATTGCTTATTTGCTTATTTTACTTGCTTATCTTGTTTATTGTCTGCTCTTTTATGCATTTTGTCTTCCTTTGATGCTTATGTTCTTTTATTTAAGTTTTTGGTGTAAACTGTCTTTGTATGCCATACAACTGCTTATTTCATAGACTGCTTATTTGACTGCTTATTTTGTGTAAGTTTTGTTTATTCTTGCTTGTATTTACTTACTTGTTGGCTGTTTTTCAAAAACCTTGGCTTAAAAACCCTTTTGTCAGTTTAAAAAGACCACTTTTGAACTTTAAGGGGTGTTTGGGTCAAGAAGGTAAAACGGGTAAAAGTGGTTAAAAACCACTTGGGTGACTTTGGTCTGTTTTAACTAGCTTATTTAGGTTATTTTACATCTGTCTTTCAAAGCTTTTTAGTCTCAAGGGTGTTTTTACAAGTTTTCTAAAACCTACTTGTAACCTGTTGGACCAAAACAGGTTACAAGTGCTTATTTGGCTTAAGCTTTTAAAACCCTTTTAAAACCTTGTTTTGAGTTCCATTTTTAGTGTCAAAATGATTTAGGAAAAGTGTCTTAAGTCTATTGTTGCTTCGAGTCAAAACTGTCAAATTTTGAGTTAAGTTATTTTTAGTTCAAAAAGCTTCTTTTTCATTTCTACTTATCAGCACCTTAAACTTCTTTTTAGCTTACAAAATTTTTAGCACAAGCTCTTTAGGAGCTGTTTTCAATCTGTTTTAACTTCTTTTTATATTTTGAGCTCATTTACCAGCTTATTTATAAGCTGCAGTTTGCCTTCTTTTTTTTCTTTCTTTTAAAACCAACTTAGCTCCCCTGGTGTAAAACAGCTAACTTTCACACACTTTTTCTTGGCCTCTTTAAGTTCCTATTGATTTTCTTTTTGCTTATTTAGATAGCCTTTAAGCTACCCTTTAAGCCCTAGTAAGCTGTTAAGCCAAAGGACCACTTTAAGTGCTTATTTTTAAGCCCCAAAGAGTATCCCCTTAGCTGCTGTGTATGTTGTTTAGCCCATTAGCTTATTGCCTTTTTCTTGCTTTTTCTGCTCATTTTATTTTGCTTATTTTTGTGTTAGTTTTCTTATTAGGTTTAGAGCACTTACTTATTTCCTATTTTCCTTAGCTTATTTTGCCTTTAAGCCCAATAAGTTTAGTTTAGGATTAGGACTTAGTTAAAAAGTTAAGTCTGCCTTTATTGCTTATTGTTGCTTTTCTGTCTGTCCCTTTGTGCTTATTTCTTGTTAGCTTGCTTATTAGCTTAAGTAGATATCTTAATTTAGCTTAGATTTCATTTTGCTTGTGCTTAATAGTCCATAAGACCTTAACTGTTTTAGCTTCCAAGCCTTAGAGTGAAAAAGTGCTTACTGCCCTCTCTTTGTGCTTATTTTCCCAGCTTAATTTGAGTTTTGATAAAAAGTTGCTTTTTATTAGTTGCTTATTTTTTAGTTTTTTATAAGTTTAAAAAAAATTAAAAAAGTTTTATAAAAAAGAGAGAGGCCCAGGTTTGAACCTGAGACCTCCCCCCTTTCCAACGTCCCACACACACAAACTCATACCATTGTGCTACAATAGCTCATCCGGTATGAGTTTGCACAATTAATCTTATAACCTTCTTTAGCCCATTAAGCCCATAAGCTTTTTCAGCTTATTTCGTGGCTTATTTGATAAGCTGGGACCACCATCTTATTTTTCATAGATCCATCTTTCTTTTAGCTATTTTTTAAGATTTTTCCCATTTCGTTTTCTATTTTTTATCATTTATTTTCTTTAAAACTATTTTTTAATTATTAAAAATTAAATAAAAATCAAAAAAATATAATTCTTGTTTAGAAAATTTTATTGTATCATTTTTCACCTAGGAAAAATAAAATTTATTTCGTAGGGTCATTTTTGCAAAATTTTAGTTTTTAAAGAACGGGTTTCGTACCCGGTTCTCGTTTTCTTTATTTTTCAACCTTTTAAGCCCCCGTTTCAGAATTTTCTTTCATTTTTCTTTTAATTTAGTGATTTAGTATAATTAAAACTACAAAAATCATTTAGTGTTTAGTTTTTGATAATTTTGTTTTTTTAAAACTCGCGTTTTTACATTTCCGTCTAAGTTTTAGGTTTAAATCATCCTAGCTTTCATTCTTAGGTTTTCCTTAATTGTTTTTGCATTTTAATTAGAAAAACCAAGTCCACAGCTTTTTCCATTCAAACATCAAATATCAAACCGACTCTTGACTTTCCAATTCACTCCTCGTTGGGACTACGACCCGGAACATCATATACTACTTCCAGTTTCATTGATTTTGTGGATTTTGATCCTTGATATATATTTATAAGTATTAGTTATTTATTTATATATATTTATAGTAAGGGTCGAATTAACAACTAATCAATTTTTGGCGCCGCTGCCGGGGAGGAGTGAAAGCGTTTGTTGTTTCGAAGTTTGACAATTAGTGCTTTGAAGATCCTTCCTTGTGGAGTTATTTTCTTTATAAAAACAAAATATACAAAAAATATTTTTCCTTTTCCCTTTATTTTAGTATTTTTTTATATATAAAATAAACAAAAAAAAACAAATAAAAATTTTTATAAATAAAAATCATGGAAAATCAAAATTATAAAATAACTTTGTCCTTAATTATCAATAATAATTCATCAAGTTGGTAAAGAATTCCAACAGATAATACTGTCAATTGAAGTATTATCATTAATAAGTTCCCGACCAAAGAATCAATTAATTGCCTTTTGTGTCATCTAGCGACGTACGGCTCACTTTTAAAAGTTAATTCTTTTAAAGAGTTTAACCGTGAAGCTTGTTGATTATTAGGGTTTATAAGTGTGCTTAATCTCGTTATCCGTTGATTAAAATAGATTGTGAGAAAATATAAAAAAAATAAAAAAAAAAAAAAAATTGTGTTGAAAAAAAAACCAAAAAAAAAATTAGTGTAAATTTTCTTTTTATAGTTTAAGTGCATGCGCACTCGTTTTCAATCTCGAAATCAAAACCATCAACAACAACAAGCCCCACCGGTAGTTGTTGAACCTTTTAATCTTGAAGAACCTTTTGATAATCCTCCCATAGTTAACATGGCCGCTAATGGAGCCGGTGGTGCCGGACCAACTCCCGCCGGAGGAGGTGGTTTACCAGTTCCTGACCTCCGGACTATGGAGGAGTTGTGCCAACCATCTTTAGATGGTCGAGGTAGACCAATTGCTCTGATTGGAATTCAAGCAACGACTTTTGGACTTTAGAATGACATGATTCAACAAGTTAAAAATTCGTATCCATTTCGCGGACCGGGTGATGATGCCAACAAGCATCTCGACAAATTTTTGCATGTCACCCAAAGCATGAAAGTGAATGGGGTCTCCGATGACGCCCTTCGTCTACATCTCCTCCCTTACTCCTTGCAAGATCGTGTCGCCGAATGGTTTGATCATTTGCCAAGGAATTCTATCAACTCTTTTGACCAAATGGCAAAAGTATTTTTCGGAAAATACTTCCCACCCTCTATGGTGACCAAGTCTTCCTTTATTGCTTATTGTTGCTTTTTTGTCTGTCCCTTTGTGCTTATTTCTTGTTAGCTTGCTTATTAGCTTAAGTATATATCTTAATTTAGCTTAGATTTCATTTTGCTTGTGCTTAATAGTCCATAAGACCTTAACTGTTTTAGCTTCCAAGCCTTAGAGTGAAAAAGTGCTTACTGCCCTCTCTTTGTGCTTATTTTCCCAGCTTAATTTGAGTTTTGATAAAAAGTTGCTTTTTATTAGTTGCTTATTTTTTAGTTTTTTATAAGTTTTAAAAAAAATTAAAAAAAGTTTTATAAAAAAAGAGAGAGGCCCAGGTTTGAACCTGAGACCTCCCCCCTTTATACCAACGCCCTAACACACACTCCATAACCAATTGTGCTACAATAGCTCATCCGCT
This sequence comes from Tanacetum coccineum, assembly GCA_026074375.1. NCBI lineage: Eukaryota > Viridiplantae > Streptophyta > Magnoliopsida > Asterales > Asteraceae > Tanacetum > Tanacetum coccineum. The sequence goes on along the minus strand of BQNB010022044.1, from coordinate 2,284 downwards.
ATTGTTTGCACACATTATTACTTTATACCCTTTTTTAGCCCATAAGCCCATAAGCTGTTTTTGGCTTATTTCGTGGCTTATTTTATAAGCTGGGACCACCAGCTTATTTTTCATAGATCCATCTTTTTTTAGCTACTTTCTTTAATTTTTTGATATTTTTCCCATTTCGTTTTCTATTTTTTATCATTTATTTTCTTTAAAACTATTTTTTAATTATTAAAAATTAAATAAAAATCAAAAAAATATAATTCTTTTTTAGAAAATTTTCTTGTATCATTTTTCACCTAGGAAAAATAAAATTTCTTTCATAGGGTCAATTTTGCAAAATTTTAGTTTTTAAAGAATGGGTTTCGTACCCGGTTCTCGTTTTCTTCATTTTTTAACCTTTTAAGCCCCCGTTTCAGAATTTTCTTTCATTTTTCTTTTAATTTAGTTATTTAGTATAATTAAAACTAAAAAATCATTTAGGGTTTAGTTTTTTTAAAACTCGCGTTTTTACATTTCCGTCTAAGTTTTAGGTTTAAATCATCCTAGCTTTCATTCTTAGGTTTTCCTTAATTGTTTTTGCATTTTAATTAGAAAAACCAAGTCCAAAGCTTTTTCCATTCAAACATCAAATATCAAACCGACTCTCGACTTTCCAATTCACTCCTCGTTGGGACTACGACCCGGGAACATCATATACTACTCTCGGTTTCATTGATTTTGTGGATAATTGATCCTTGTAAGTATATTTATAAGTATTATATATTTAAAAAAACTAATCAATTTTTGGCGCCGCTTCCGAGGAGGAGTGAAAGCGTTTGTCGTTTCGAAGTTTGACAATTAGTGCTTTGAAGATCTTTCCTTGGGGAGTTATTTTCTTTATATAAAAAAAACAAAAATACAAAAATATTTTTTCTTTTCTTTTATCAGTATATTTATATATATATAAAAACAAAAAAAAATAAGAAAAATTAAAAAAATAAAAAAATTGTCCTTAATTATCAATAAAAATTATCAAGTTGGTAAAAGAACACCAACATATAATACTTTCAACTGAAGTATTATCCATTAATAAGTTCCCGAACAGAAGATTTAAAACTTACCTTTTGTGTCACTAGCGACGTACGGCTCACCTTTAAAAGTTAATTCTTTTAAAGAGTTACCGTGAAGCTTGTTGATTATTAGGTTTAAGTGTCTTATCTCGTTGTCCGTTATTAAAATAGATTGTGAAAAAAAAATTGTTGAAAAAACTAAAAAAAAATAGTGTAAATTTTCTTTTTATACTTTAAGTGCATGCGCACTCGTTCTCAGTCTCGTAATCAAAACTGTCATCAACAACAAGCCCCACCGGTAGTTGTTGAACCTTTTAATCTTGAAGAACCTTTTGATAATCCTCCCGTAGTTAACATGGCCGCTAATGGAGCCGGTGGTGCCGGACCACCTCCCGCCGGAGGAGGTGGTTTACCAATTCCCGACCTCCGGACTATGGAGGAGTTGTGCCAACCGTCTTTAGATGGTCGAG
>BQNB010022043.1:0-63484 GCA_026074375.1 Tanacetum coccineum | reverse complement strand
CTGAAGCTGGAATAGAAATCCTAGCTGTAAAGCGGTATGTAGAGTGTGGTGGTGATGTGGCCATAGACTCGTCAGTCACAAACGACTCGGTCTCCTCAGCAGATGGGGCCTGATCAATAGCTGGTAAAGCAATAGCTGTAGAGTTGGCAAGAGCTGGGTGCTCCTCATCCTCCTTGTCATCAGCCTCAATATTAATCTCCTCATCCTCATCAGATGGCTCATCCTTATCATCGCCATCGTCTCCTCCGTCAGCAGGATAATCGGCAGGATCCTCCTCAGGGTCCTCATCATCATCCTCCTACAGATCCTCCTTAGGATCGGACTCGGGAATATAGCCTGGTGAATCAGCAGTAGGTGAGTCAGCAACAGGTAGTGGCTGCTCCTCAGCTGGGAGTATCTCATCCTCCGGTGGCATAAACTCTGGATTAACAGGCTCTGGAACAAAGTCTGGTAGAGGTGGTAACTGTGGCTCCTCGAGGCCAGGTATGTAGTCTGGTGATGGGGGGACCTGTAAAGCGACCTGCACATATGGGTCATCTAGCATCCAGGGCAGTCCCTCATGCTCAGGTCCAACAACTCCTGGGGATCCAATATCTGATAACCCTTCAAATGGGCTGGAAACAGTAGTGTATGTAACCGTGGAATCCTCAGAATCCGACATGACTATATCTGAAAATCCTAAATAGCTTATATTAGTATTTAATATAAGACTCTTATAGTAATATACATTTATATCATAACATGTATATCAATCATGAATGCATCTAGTCTTAACCAACTAATGCAACAAGTAGTGTATGTATATATGTCCCGAGAAAATCCCTTTGTATTAATGCAATGTTTGAAAATGGTTATAGTCTAGCAAAAACATTTGACCTGGTTCTCTATAACCTTGGCTCTTGATACCAATCTGTAACACCCCCAAATTGGGTCGCAGCGGAATAAGGGTCCGGGGCGTGTTACTTCAATGATCAATAACACAAGATATATATAGAACAACAAAAAAGTCATTTAAAACCGATACATTGGATTTGAAAAAGTATTTGTTACATAAGCTCGAAGCTTTACTCGTTCACTTGTTCAAAATACAAATCACAGTTGTTCAAAGTACATATACAAAGAATTTAGTCCATAGACAAATGTTTCTCAAAATGTCCTGCAACCAAATCTTTAATGCATGACATCCAAAATACCGACCCACAATGTATCCCGTTGACCTTGTACCTTACTGATCATTCCTGAGAAACAGTTGCTTAAACGTCAACGAATTGTTGATTGAATTCAATTAGGTTTATAAAATGTATAATGTAGGACTGCAAGATTTCCCTATGATAATGCAACAGATGCAAACATCATAAAATGTAATTACGTTTTCCTAAGCTCATGACACTGAAGCTCGACATGTATGAATTGTAATATAAATTGCCAACATTGCCCGTGATGATGTTCTAACCCACAACATCCTATGTCCGACATGGTATACGTTCGTTGTCTGGAAAACCAGCACAGTGAGCATGACTCACCTGAACGGGGATGTCAATCCCAAATAAATCTATTTATAACATTCGCGCTCACAACAGTAATTGACAGTTCATGATAATGGGCTCAGAGGGTTATCGCTACTTAGGCAAACACGTAATCGTAAATGTGAAATGTCCACTTGCGTCCAATTGTAAAACATGCATATGTTTCTCACCCCAAAACTTGTAAATCATTAAAATGTAAAACATGGGGCTATGAACTCACCTTGAGTGAATGATAACAAATATATCACAGAAAATGTGTCACGATAATGCCCGTGGCATGCAAAACCTAATCTAATATAGGTTGTATAAGTACTAAGCACTTTGATTAACTACTACCATATACAATTCTAAATAGCTACATCACCATCTAATTACGTTTGTGAAATTGTATTTATAAAGTTAAAACGTTTATAAATATTTCGTTAGTAAAAACGACGTAACTTTGTCGTTTTAAGCCCGTTTCTTGCGTTTCTTATGGTCCAACCTTTCGTATAAACTAAGAATCAAAATATAACATTTCATATTTTTACTCCCCTGATGAACAATGGTTTTTACTGTTCATGACAGTTTACAAATTTATTTTTATAGATTTAGTTATCGTAAAACCCGTAAATGTCGTATTTTATCCGTTTTAGCTCCGTTTTTTAGTGATTCATTCAAGCAAACGTCCTTCAAAATTACAATTCTATCAAAATATAAACATTTTTCAAAAATAGTATCTGTATGTATTAGTTGGATTTTTATTGTCAAGAGTTTTATATAATTTATTTTTATAAACTTTAATTATCGTAAACTTAGCGAAATTCATAACATCCTTCGTTATTGTCAAAAAAGTATGATTCTAAATGTTTGGAATCACTAAAAATATGAGTGATCATGATAAAATAACCAACCTTCTTATCATAGTATTTTGGTAACTTGGTTTTTATAAAATTTCTTTATAACGCGTTTAATTAACGTGATAACTTGAAATATAGCGTATCACCATCGTTATCAATTTGGTTTTTTTTTTTCGAGTTTCTTATCGTTTGGGAATCCTCATGAGATTAGTATTTTTTATAAAATTATAAAATATATTGTAGATTTCGAATTTAAAACAGCCTATTAATTAGTTTTGTACATTTATTAACAAAACTTGTTTTTATATAGTTTTTCAACTTTAGGTAAAATATCCCACAAATCCACCACAACACTTGATATCAATATTGTATTACATAATTTAAAGTTTCTCTTAGTCCATATTATTTTCTAATATAGTCCAAGATAACAAGTCCTCTCATTATCTTTTAATCATAAACTTATTATGTGGACTTTTGATTTACTAGTATATATATATATAGTTTTATACATAAACCACAAGTGTACAATCTTTATACTTCCATCATAACATGATAATAACAACCCTAATAACAATATAGTAAAAGTGTAATAACCAAAATACAAGTAAAGTCCATTTTACATGTTATTAAGCATCCTAAATGGTTATTTGCTACATAGAACTTATATATGCATAAAATCATAAATGTAAAGATATTAAGAGTTTTAGATGACCCTAATATGATGTAATATGAGGAACCACAATATCAAAACCCTTATTTTAATATTAAACCAAAGCTTTGCAAAGCATGAGAAAATCCTAGAATATTTTGTATACCCTAATATTTTCTATCTTTGCTTTTAACAACCTGTGAATGTCTTAAACCAATCCTTCTAAACAGCCTTAGGTCATCTAGAATGATGTAGGAATGTGTATAAATGTTGTAAATAAAATTTTGTATGGATTGGGTGGTGGTTTAAGTTGAGCTGTGGGTTTGGAGAGCCAAGGGAGAGGTTTTATGTGAAATTTCACCTTATGAAATGATAGTGTGCGTGTCTACTTACTAGTGTATGTATTATATAGCAAGAAGACTAGTCAAAGATGTACATAGAAGTCTTAGACACAATGAGGGATTTAGGGAAAGTCTTTTGTCAAATTGGACATAAGGTTTTATTAGTTGTTGATGTACATATACAAGTTGCAAAATTGTGAACTCATTGTTCCTTATTATTTGTTGTTGTTGCTGTGAGATTTAGGGGGGGGGGGGGGGAAGACCAAATTTTGTTTGTTTGATATTTGGTAAGAATATCTAGCCATTTACTTGGTTACTTACACTTTTTAATATGTAAAGGTAATGTATAAATGTAATATTTACAATGTATAGGTTTTTGTTAGTTTATTTAATGTACAATAAAACTAACAATGTTAACTTAGGTAACGTCTAATAAAACTTTGGGTATTGGGTATGAACATGGGTATTTGTTGAAGCGTAGAAAAGTTTTGGTGGTTCCTGGTATGCCTAAACGTATTTTATCGCGAAACGTAAACACTGTAACGCACCAATAAAATTAAATGTACCAAAGTTAGTAATTATACGTCAATATAATTACTTAGACACTTGCTTGATAAAAACATTTAATTGTTTGATGCCCCGTTTACATCGAACGTAATTTTTTAGCTAACGCGATTTAATTCACGATTATGCACGATTTCAAAGCAAACACTACAATTCTAAAAATAAATAGTAACATATGACGTTGTAATCGGAACCCTAAAACACGGGGTGTTGATAAAACCTGTATGCTGGAGTAAGGTATGGGGATAGCCAACTACACCATTCCTAAATATATCCGTGAAACGACCGGACGACGAATTGTCCAAAATTTAAAACCATTTGTTAACTACCCATAGTCGCCAGAAGAGTTATGTAGATAAAAGAGCTAAGCCTTTGGAATTTGAAGTTAGTGATATGGTACTGCTTAAGGTATCGCCATGGAAGGGCGCTGGGCGTTTTGGAAAGCGCAAAAAGCTAAGTCCAACCGTTACATTGGGCCATTTAAGATTCTAGCTATAGTTGGTCCTGTAGCTTATACATTAGAGTGGCCTGAAGAATTGAAAGGAATTCTTAGTACCTTTCATGTTTCGAATCAAAGAAGTGGTATTTAGCGTAAGGTGATGTTTGTAGTTTCCCATTAGAATGAGATTCACTAACTTGATGATAATTGCATGTGATTGAAGACCAGTGGCATTGATGGATAGAGAGGTTAAGTGACTTAAGCAAAGTCGGATACCTATTGTTAAAGTTCGTTGGAATTCGCAAAGAGGTCCATAATTTGCTATAGGATGATCCTTAGTCCATCTACCAAGTTATTCGAGATCGGAGTGTGGAATTGGTCTCCAATTAGAATGACGAGGCCATGATAATTTGAGTCTTCATGAAGAGATTCATGAAGTAGATCATCATAAAAATATGGTGTTTTTGGTGATTCTTCAAAACCTTAAGAAATAATTAGAGAATGTTCTTGATCTTGTGTTGATGGGATACTTGTTGATGGAGCATCTTAGTCAATTGACGTAGACACAGGTGAATCGGCTAAATCAACAGCTCTTGGTGCAGCAGTGACTAGAACTAGAGAGACAACATTTGTTAGAGGATTAAAGTATTCATCGAACATAGGTTGAAACAAACGATCACAATCATCTCCTGGTGGTGGATTACATGGTTGTTGAAGAATAGGGTTTGAAACAAGTCCTGAACTGGATGTTGCAGGAGTCATACATTGAAGTTTGGGTCCTGAACCGAGTTGTTCAGAAGCCATTTGACCATTTCATACAAATTAAGAGACCAAGTTAAACCGTATTGATCATATTTGATTCACTATTCTCCCCTTCAAAAATTGCATATGTGATTGCCATTTTTGATCTAGTGAATTAGAATACAAGCTAATGTACTTAATGACGGAACAAGCATGGGGAATATGAAAAATGTTGATGAGAATGGTCGAAAACAAGAAGATTTCTCTTCTTTTAAAGATAAAGCGCACTGAAGCGTACACCTTTCTTTTCTTTAGGAATCGGGGCCTGAAGTGTTGTCTACAAACCGCCATGCAGACCTTTTAGAATCATTTTTATACATTTGAAGATGATCCCTAAAAAAAGTAGACTCTATGGAAAGTACATGCAAATGGATCAGCAAATGGAGCACAGTTTTTGTTGTTCTTTATAAACACCTTGAGAACTGTTTGAGACTGTTTTAGTTTGTGAGATCGGGTGGTGTAGTGTTGATTTTATGTATTTATTTGTTATTGTTGGGGAGCCCTGAGGCACTTGATTCTTAGACATCAACTTTTTCAGCAACCAAACGCTGAGTCTTTCCTTTTTAGGATTAAAGGGTGTACATGTACTTAAGTTAAGAGTACCTACACTGACATTAAGAGTTTGTTTTGCTTCATATGGTTAGTGAAAACTTTTAATTTTATAACAATTTATGGTTCATTTCCAACCATGGTTGTGTTATCGGTGAACATCTTTCTAGTAGGTATCCACCAAAGACCAGCAGTCTTGAAAATTCTACCCGTCGGTTTCCACCTAAGACAAGATCTAGGAGTGTTTGGTTTCTCATGCATAGCGGAAGTCTTATTGGGAGAAATCCTATATCCTTTAGAGATCCATCTTTTGGGTTTGATTACATTATTTATCTATTCTATGGGTTGATGTTTGTTTCTAGTCTTAGGGGATTGAACCTTAATGCGAGAGTTCACCTCTTTCAGGAATTTTGTTAAACAGGCATCATGATTTGCATTAAAGACACATTTCTGACAAGTCGAACAAACAAAGTGTTTGGAGTCTAAAAAGGAACTAGAATTCCAAGAGTGATCTACTAATGGCACACCATTTGACATTCCACAACTACTTTTAGATACAAGCAAACTCCTAGATGTTTGATTGTTGATCCTAGGTTTTGGTTTGCTAACCATATATAGTTTTTTGTAAGCTAGTAGTATGCATCACACTAGGTTTAAGATTCATATTTTTTGTCTTAGTTGTCTTTTCTTAGCATCCTCGAAGATAGTAATTTATGAAGCCAATGGTCATTTGACCCATACGATTTTTTAGAACTATTCCTAGATGAGCCAGATGCAATCACATGATGAGGTTTTGCAAACGGGAACATGGGTAAAGAAATTAATAATACATTCTCTACCTTTAGGCAAATATAGAGTGACTGGTTTTGACAAAACATTATTCACATCAACTTGGGAGGCAAACCGTGGTTTTAAATGCAGAGAAGTCTATTAGAGTGCTTATCAATTCATCAAAGGACTTTGATGATTTTTCAATAGATGATGCAAGAGTCATTAACTAGCTTTTGATTTTGTCCTTGTTGTGGAGTCTTGTCAACATTCTAATCAGGATCAGTAGGTTCTTGAGGTTGTGTAGGTTTGGTGAACCAATCACGTTTAGATGCAACCTTCTCCTTGGGTTCTACATCATCATTTCTCATGGTCTCCCTTCTTGATCTTGTGGCATATCCAATCTGCAACCTTCAACTCTGGTTTCCTCTATTTGAACAGAACTTTACCAGAAGATTTTGTTGAGACTTGTGCCTTTGGATGAGCAAGACTATGATTCTTTTTGCATTAGGACCATTTTGTATCATCTTGCAACCGATTGCTAGTCTCTTTTCTTCAACCCTTGGTCTCTACCAGCGGAAGGGTCTTCATCTTTACCTTTTCTGCTTCTCTTCAATGAATACACTTTCTCATAAGTAGCGAAGAAAGTCTTGTCGAGATCATAATATTTTCTCAATCTTTTATAGCATTCTCTGTGTTCGGGAGCTGCCAGATATGATTTACTTTTATCCATTTTTTAGAACGATCATCTTAACCCACAAATTCATTAAGTGTTGCAAGCCAGCGCTCATATGAAGATGTGGTTGAGATGCCACCTTGCTAGAACAACGTCTTAAATAGCTCTATTAACCATCTTTTGGATACCGTTGTGGCAAGTGGGGGGAGGTAGACACTTCCTCTAGCAGAATATGTGGCAGTTGATCCTTGACTTGCTTTGTGATCCTTGCAGTGAGTATGTAACAACCCGATTTTTAGGTCAACAATTATCCCGAGTTACGATAATTATTTTTGCTACGTAGATAGTTAGTCATTTATACTATATGAGGTTTGATAAATTATTTACTTACATGCATTATGATCTATTAATAGTATAAATAATCTTTGGTTGTAATCCTCTAATTTCCCACAAAGAAACCTCGACATGCACTAAGGTTTTCAAGAATTGAGTATTTTTGGGTGTGTTCTGTGATTTTTAGTATAAAGGAGTGTTTTAAGGTTGTTAGATGTTGATTAAAAAGGCTTAGTTTGGTTGGAAAAGGTCTTTGTTTTGGTCTTGCTTGCTCGTCCAATTTTCAAACCAAAGAGGAAACCGAATCCAACACTTTGAGTGTTGTTGTGAGTCTTCTAGCTATGTTTTGATGTTGTTAAATTGTTCATATTATGTATATTATAGTTGTTGCTCTAGATGATTTAAGTGCAAAATGATTGCTAAAATATTTTTGAGTATAGAATAAAGCATGTTATGATTGTTTTGGTACATTTTTTATGCTAGTTAAACATGTTGAAAAGTTCGATTTGATAAAAAAGTGATTTGGTATGACTTTGGGTTGACCAAGTTTGACAAGAAAACTAAGTTTGACCGTGCCGTGTCGTGAAAATTTGAAATCTATTTTAGGCTTTTGATAATGATAAAGGATGTTCTAAAGTCAGTTTTGATATAAGGTGGGCCTTGTAACTCCTAAAAACGAACGTTTTACGGCCGAGTCAAGTTTGGGTATTTTTCGGGTAAAAAGTCAACTACGAAGCGTAAACTTTTGAATAAAGTCTATAATAAGAAAAGGGTTTATAATGTTAGTTAATTGATAACGAAATGTGAAGTTCGGATTATATTATCCTTACTTTCGGCTAACTTTCTAAAAATGGAAATTTTATGGAAAACGTTATGTTATTCTTAAGTGCGTCAAAGTGAATTGTTTTGCGTCACACTTGGAGATTTTAGTATATGATTATATATATACGTAATAGTATATAAGTGTATATATATATGTATATGTATATATACATATATATAAAATATACAAATAGATTATTATATACAGAATATAATATATATAATATATAATATATAAAGATCCAAGGTATGCAACATATGATTGAATATACTTTTAGTCACGTGCCGCTATATATGTATTATTCCATAGATCATAGTCTCCTTTTTTGAGTATAGGAAGTTTTAGTGCAGACACTGTTTGGGTAGTTTCTGACTATGATTCCATCTTCTCTTTGATTATGAAATCTTATGTAGATATAGTGTTCTTCTTATTCAGAGTTTCTCAACAAGCTCTGATACCACTTGTTGATACCTTCTTAACAGATCTTACTTAGCTTGTTAAAGCTTAGTTATATTGGATAGATCCAAGACAACTATAGTAGAAACTAAGATTGAAAATGTCACAAACTATGCGGAATCTAGTTTGCAATACCAAGAAGAACAATGAAATAGTAAAAACAAAATCTTTACTAAACTTTCAATATATTGAATACTATTTTGAATTACAAAATAGCTATGAATACTAACTATGAAAAATTGATATCTAGATCTATGGCGTAGGGTTCCTTTTATACACTAAAGAAACCCTAATGGTCTTACAAAACGCGTCAAGTGATCAATGCATATCTATTCTTTATATATCTCATGCATATCACTTTAGCAGTACTAACTATTTATACTAATAGTACTAATAAACTGACAGTACTAACACTTTGTACTCGCAGCACTAACTATAATACTAACAGTACTAATGACTTAGACTATTTTCTCTAATCTTCAGCATCAGCACAAACTTGAACCAGCAACATTAACTTCCAAAACTAACAGTAGTAACTTCAGAAGTCTTTAATTCCCAACACTAACTGAGGATTCAGTTTAGTGATTACACAATAAATATACCACAATTGAAACTAAACTATTAAGAATCACGAGGAGATCCTCGCGGCTTAGATGATGGACTATTTTCATCTTCAATCGGAACATCGATAGCTTCATTCGGTCTTTCTTCAAACACAAATCTCCTACGAATCATCTCCTGATAGAACTCATGAGCTCGAACTCTAGTCCAATAGAGATCTCTCTCGACTCGTTCGTTCTGCATACAAAGGAATGTGTTGCTAAACCTTGCTTCTTCAAGTTCCTTCTTCAACTTCTTACTCTCAGCTTTGTCTTCAGCATTACCAAGCTTTTCAACCAGCCTTTCCATTGCGGCCGTTCCTTGCTCCACACTAGAACGCACTTCATTACCCAAATCCAAAATCAACTTACCATAATACTCGTCCTTTGCTTTTCCTTTCTTTTCGACCAATGCATGCGCCATCTCGTGACCACACAGTCGTCTTGAAAGAGAAGCCATCCGACCAAAAAGAGAGTTAATGTCCCTTCTCATAAGACCAGGCAATAGACCATCACTGTCCTCTTGAAGAAAAGGGGCAGTAGACGACTCACCTATCTCATGGACTCTAGCAGGAACAGTCTTATCCTCGTGCTCAATCGTGTTCTCCACCTCAATCACATCCTCAGGTTTTGACTCAGAAGCAGGCGGCGAAGGGTTAAGAGGATCCACCTCTTCGTAAGGATATGTTAACTCTGGCTCATTCTCATCTTCCTCAATGTCGACTTCCATATCATCTTCTTCTTCTTGGGGTTCTTCGTCTTCCTCAAATTCTTCCTCTTCCGAGTCCTCGTCTTCATCCACTAAGACAGGCTCGGGAACAACAAGAACATCATCGTGATGATTCGGCTCAACGACGGGTACATCATCCACATGATCGGGAGGAATTACGTTCACCATGATAATCTAGAAAATATCATATAATACTTACTTAATAGCGTATCACTTCTTATTCTTATTGGAACACTATTATCAAAATAATAGTTCGCATAAAAGCGCAACAAACAAAAATTCATAATTCGTGACATTTTCGTTCAGTATATACCTTAATTATACTTCAAACATATATAATAATAGTTATCATATAATCACATGACATTATATGAATACGACACATGCATAAATGTACCAATACATAACACTTTATGCATCCAACACGTGCATCAATATACCTATACATAACAATTTATACATATAACACATACGTAAATATACCTTTTCTTTCTATATGTAACCAATGGCAACGAGGAGTCTTGGCGTGCGTGTAGAAGTGTTATAGTTTATGTTTTCAAAAAGACTCGACCTAGTTCTCTATAACCTTAGGCTCTTGATACCACTCTGTAACACCCCTGATCTTTCTTTAATGGTTATTTCTCCCTGTTCTTCTGCTTGTAGCCTCTGAGCTAATTTAAAGTCTGCCTCCATCATAGCTTGTGTGTTATCCCATGATTCAATCAAAGCTATGTTGGCTTCTTCTTCCTTTTGCCTTGCAAGCCTCTCTTCTTCAATAAGTTTAGCTTGCAACTGAGCTTCAAGATTTCTAGCCATTTCTTCATCAAGAGCAACTTGATCTTTCTTTTTCAAAGGTACTTCAGGCTCTACCATTTTTCCTTTGCCTTTGTCTTTTACTTGTGGAAGTTGTGATTGTGAAGAAGAAAATGTTTTTGTAGATGCATGTATGTGTTCTTCCTGATCATGAAATATAATTCCCTTAATCCTGTAAAGTATATTGTAGATTACCCTGCACTCAAAATAAAAGAATTAGTTTCTCTTAGGGACCCAAGCCATTACTGACTTGAGTCTGTCTTGTAGATCAACATAGTCAAATATTTTAAACATGTATGATCGACTATCTTTGGAGGTATGGTCAATAACATTTCCTATTGGTCTCCAAATCCAACATGCTGGGGACTTAACAGCATTATCCATAATGTCCCAGCAGCACTAACAACTATTTTGGCCTAAATAGTTACTTGTTAACTCTATCAGTTTTAACTTTTTCATTAAGATTACTGGTTTTAGCCTTTGAGTTTTGTTAAACTCCCTTCTACTGGTGAATGTGCTTTAAAATAGGAATATGTTTTGGGTAATGCATCATTCACGTATTTGAATTTAGGGCATGCAGTTTAACAGGCTGGCCAGTACTCATTGATGTTGTTTGCTCTGGAGAGCTTAGCTTTAGGTGCAACATTAACAGGTAACTTGTCATCTGACTTTGTTACAACTATTGTTTGAACAAAAATCCTTTTAGATGAGGGCTGAGTCAATTTATTTTGGTGGTTACACCCTCTGAGCATTGGTTCCATATTGGTCTAATGCCCTTATGACAGTAACCCTTCCCTTATTATTCAACATTGGTTTTTCTACTATTTTCTTGTGATGAAAATCACAGTCTTTGATTAAATGGTTGAAACTCCCACATACAAAACAAGCTTTCTTTATAAACTCAAAACCATTTCCTAGTTTCTGAGTCATCATTCCATTCTAGTTTCTTCTATTATCCCTAGGACTTTGACTTTTACTAAGATACTCTTCTTGCCTATGTGTGTTTTCCTTATTAACAGATTTCAAATTCTCATCAGATTTGACAAAATTGATTTTAGTAAACTTTAGTTTTGTCTGATCAGGTTTAGGTCTAAATACACTATCATTATCACTATCAGTGTCCCAATCTTCAATGATAGGAGCACTAGGCCTAACAGTTTTAGGCTTTTCTAAACTATCCTTACTGGTTTTAGATGCAATAGTAATAGTTTCACTTACTTTAGCCTTATAGACAGAATCATCTAATCCAGTAAAGGATAAGTCAGGTCTTGAGGGCATGTAGTTCCCAGTGTAGGGAGGGGGAACTGCATGAAACCCTTCACCTATTTTGAATCTATCATTTACTGGACTATCATCCACATCACTTTCTTTACTATTAAACACACTATTAACCACTTCACTCTCATTCATTTGACTATCATAACAAAGACCATATTTGTCTTTAGCACTTATTTGACTATTTATTAGTTTAGTTAGATTCTTTGATGATTCTTCAAATTTTTCTAGTTTAAGTTTCAAATCATCTTTCTCTTTTAAAGCTTCTTCTAACTGATTTTAAGGTCTTTGATAGAGATATCTTTCACTTGGACATCATACTTTAAAAATGCAATATCTTCTTCATAAACAACTTCATTCTTTTCATGAATAACTATCCTAGCTTCTAATGATTCTAATCCCATTTGATAACCTATAATTTCTAGATTATATATATTAAGAGTATTACACTGTTGATCATACTGTTTTTGAAGAGTTTCATATGATTTTAAACAATCTTTAGAGCAAGTATGTACCTCAGAGTCTGAACTTGATGAACCTTGGGATGTATAGGCCATTAGAGCAAAGTTTGTGAGTCCTTCTTTAGCCTGAAAGCTCCAATCATAACCACCTATCCCATCTTGAACAATCAAGGCATTTGCAGGAGTCTCTACTGGTACAATCCTTCTTGGAGCATCTCCATTTCTATTCCTCTGATTCCTTAGTGCCCTACATTCTTTAGCAAAGTAACCTTTCTTGTGGCAGTTGTAACATTCAACATTTATCTTATCAAAGCCAATAGTTTCTTTGCCATGGAAATTCAGATTCCTTCCGGTCTTCTCTAAGAATCTCTTCACCCTCATGGTAAGCATGGCCACCTGCCATTTGAGATCTATCTCTTCAAGATCATCCGTATCAATCTGCTCCAGATCTTCATTGTCCAATTGTGGACTATTAGATTGATCAGCAAAGAAGGAAAACATGACATCATCAGCATAAGTTGAGGAAGAAGCTTGTCCCTGTGAACTAGCAGTATTAACTGCTTCATTAGTACTGCTAGTGATTTCTGAAGATACAAAAGCCACATTCTGAGACTTTGAGCTTGAGCTTGATTGGCCTTTAATCTTAGCTTCATACACCTTCAAATTGTTGTACAAATCATCCATGCTTATTGTGTCTAGATTAGATTTGTTTCTAATATAACAAATATTGTTCAAGCTATGGTAGACTTTCTCAGCAACTTCAGATTGGCATCTTCCTGATACATAACTTCACCATGAATCTCCAATTGGCTAATGAGTTTTCTGAAACCATATCATAGTTTGTGAACCAGTCCTTCGGATCTTGATGCAGTTGATGATTGAGCTTTGACGGTCTTGATACGGCTTTGACTGATTCAACTCTTGATCTTGTCTTTCCATTCTTGTCGTTTGTGATCATTTTTTTCACTTTTGCCTTTATTCCTTCATAACCTACACACATGGACAAAAACACACATTTTCTATTCTTTTAGCATGATTTGTGTCTATTTTGGCAATTTTTCCGGCTTTAAAACATGTATAAAATGATGATTATCAATATACTTTTTATAAATTAACCATTACTTGTATAATGTATATACTTTCATTCCAACATGTTTTTAACATCAATATAACATATGAAAAAGTATTTCAAACCATTATGAAGAGTAATAATCCATTTTACATCTTAATATATTTCCTAGATGGTGATTTACTACATAGACATTATAACACATAAAATCACAAATGTAAAGAGTGTAGGGTTTTTAGATGACCTTAAGATGATGTATGATGAAGAGAAACAAGTTTGAAACCCTAGTTTGTTGATCTCTTCTTGACATATCTTACTTAGCTTGTTAAAGCTTAGTTATATTGGATAGATCCAAGACAACTATAGTAGAAACTAAGATTGAGAATATCACAAACTATGCAGAATCTAGTTTGCAATACTAAGAAGAACAATGAAACAGTAAAACAAGATCTTTACTAAACTTTTAATATATTGAATACTATTTTGAGTTACAAAATAGCTATAAATACTAACTATGATTGCTATGCAAACTATGAATACTAATATGAAGACTGACTTCTAGATCTATGCCTTAGGGTTCCTTTTATACACCAAGGAAACCTTAATGGGCTTACAAAACGTATCAAGTGATCAATGCATATCTATTCCTAATATATCTCATGCATATAACTTTAGCAGTACTAACTATTTTGAGTTACAAAATAGCTATGAATACTAACTATGATTGCTATGCAAACTATGAATACTAATATGAAGACTCCCCTAAACTTGATATTCACCTTGTTAATCATCAAGTTTCTTTATTACCAGCATCTTGATCACTAGGAAGATATATCCAAACACTCTTCTACTTCTGAAGTTATGATCTTGTAAACCTGAGGAGCTCAAATGCCATTTTACTTTCATGATCAACCTCTAGTCTTATATTTAACATCCTTGAAAGCATTTCCTGTGTAAGAGGATATGTATTTTCTACCATCATGTGAATAGCAATTCCAGTATCCATCAACAATACATGAACTCCACATGAGTCAAATAATCTCCATCTTATCAAGTTGTAGTCCTGTTGATTCTTCCATATTTCATCTTCTTTACTAGGCTCAAATAAATTCTTCAGATCTCCCCAAAGCAACAAGTCATGTCCTTCTGGGCTTGTTGTCTCATACCTTTCTTTTACCAGCCTGTAAAGATCTATCATATCTTGTCTATCAAAGTCATCAAGCATTCCACTGAATATTTTATAATTCTTAGAACTTTCATCTGCTCTGATGATTTGATAATACATCATGTTATCTGTCAGAATATGTGTCTTCCAGTCAATTATTAGATATTTGGTAGCCAAAGATTCAAAATCCATAGCAATATCATCCCCTGAAACTATATCTAAACAGGCTCTAAGCTCTTCTCTTTCAGCCTCATCCTCTAGTTTCTGCTTTTTGACACTTTCTTTATCATGTTCTGCTTTTGGTCTCTTCTTACTACTTTCTGTTTGCTTTTGACTATCACCATCCTTTTTGCCACTGTCTTTAACCATCTTAGAATCTAAAGAAACAAAATCATTAATCCACTTCTGCTCCTTTTCATATAACTTCTGAATTTCTTCAAAACTCTTGCTCTTTAGTTGAGTGTGAGTGTAATTGCCCATGTGTTTCAGATAAGTTACCATTTTGTTCCTGAGTTGAGCTCTGGTTGGTGGCTTGTTTCTAATTTGTTCAGCTCTTTGTGCAACAAAGAACTTCTTCCTTTCTGTAATCAAATCTACCAACATTCTAGCTTGCTCATCAATAGTAAATTGTTCTCTTTCTTCTTGTTGAAGTCTTTCAGCTAGTAATTCATCTGCATCCATCCTTGCTTGAACATCTTCCATTTGTTCAATCAATGCAGTATCCTTAGCCTCTTGTTCTGCAGCTTTTTCCCTAGCAATCCTTTGCTCTTTCTCAAACTGTGCTTGTTCTTCTTCAAACAACCTTTGAGCTAGCTCTTCATCCATCTGAATTTGTGCCTTTCTTAGATTCTTTGGAGTAGGTTTAGGCTCCACCATCTTGCCTTTACCTTGTCTTAGATTTGTACTATTGGTACTAGTGTTGCTCTCATTGGTTCTTCTTCAACATTACGAATCATTACTGAGGTTGTCCTTGGTCTTGCACTTCTAATGGCCACAAGTGTATCAGCAATAGTTGTCATCTCATCTTCAAAAATATCCCCAACAGTACTTATAGAAGGACCAGCAGCACCAACATTTGAAGGTCCAGCAGTACTAACATTAATACTAGCAGTATTAAGTGTATCCCCAGTAGTAGTAATTTGTTCAGCAGTACTACCACCTTCAACATTCTCCATTGCATCATTAAGCACATCAAAGTCACTATCATTAAATATTGGCTTTGTCTTGTTACTTTTCCTCCCCTGTTTGGATACATTCTCCTTATCTAAACCTTTTCTTTTGGAGGTACCAATCTTAAAGAGCTTCATCCCTAGAGTTCTTGCCCTTAGTGCCTTTTCCAATCTTTTAACATTCTTTTGCATCTTAATGATCACCAAGTCTTGAGCAGTATTTGATTATTCCAAGGTAAGAACCCTGTTTAACAAATTTATACAAATGGCTATCAATTCATTTATGTAAGGTCTACCCTCATCACTTCCAGGTGTGTGACCTCCTGAGAGAGGTGAATCATGGGGTGTTGGTGGTACAAAATCCGTCAAATCAACTTGATGTTCCATAATGTCCTCCCCACTTCCAGATGTGTTACCTTCTGAGAGAGGTGAGTCATGGGACTTTTGAGATGCGGTCTCAAACAAGTTTGAGCATCTGCACCCCTCAATGTGGTATCTTGGCGCCTGGGGCCACTACCTGAACCAAGTCCCTGAGGAGATGGTTTAATAAGTGTTGTCGTGGGTCAGGTCTTATGGATGTTACTAATTTCCTGCTCTGCCTCTAAGCTAGAAGCAGTAGTGGCAGCCCTAACCACTCTGTCATCCTCTCCTGTATATACAACCTCATCACTAACCTTCTTAGGGGGACCACTAGACTGAGGAATCTCAGTGTCCCGACCTCTTTTGGCTCGCCTAAGTTTGTGAGTCTTTTGGTGTTATGTTGCAACAGTAGTAACTTGAGAGGGTGGAGTAGTTAAAGATGGTGGTTGGGCTTTAGAGGGTTGTCCTGAACCTTCACCCTCAACTACTTGAGGTACCAACATAGATGCAAACAATGGAGTTATTCTCCCTGAAAAATCTTTACTTTGTCTTTTCATATTAGTAAAAACCTTTTAGTATGTACATGTGTAACATAAATATCATTAAAAGGTTCTGCAAGAGCAATCTGATTATTCAAAAACAGTTGTAAAAACCTTAGATACATTAAAAATTTCTTAGAAGTAGAATCTAACTTCCTTAACATACCATCAAAAATTAATTTAGAAAAGTTAAATTTTTGTCCCTTAGCTAAACAAATAACTACTGATGCTAAATTGGTTGAAAATTCATTCCAAATAGTTGTTTTTGAACTCAAGCAATGTAGAATGGTATGTATAAGGTACTTCCATGAGGGAAAGTAAAGTTTGATGAGTAAGTTAGTAGAAACTCTTTCAGACCTATCAATGCAAGGTTTACAAAAATTTCATCATTTAATAGACAGGTAATACCATCCTCATCATTAAAGTGAAGATCACTCTTCACTGATGATTCTGATATTACCACTGTCTTGCCATTAACTGTAGCATGAATTTGCTTCACATCATTTACTGTTTTGGACTTAGTAGTAGCCCAAAACTGCTCAATGTAAGAAGCATAGATAGTAGGACTTACAGTTAGAGCATAATGAGATGAATAGTAGTAGAAAGTCTCCAACTATCTGACTGAAACTCAGCATTCTCATCTTATCTTTTAGCAAGCCACCTTGTTGTGTTGGTCAACGAATTGTAGATCAGCCATAGATGATTAATTTAGATGATCGGCGGTGAATAAGATTAGGGTTTGTAAGTTAGAGCGTATGAGAGAATTAGTTGAAGTTATTGTATGATGGAGAACGATTTTATAGTGTTAATAGCAAACCTACTAGCAAAGAGACCGTTATTTTTACTGTTAACCCCTCAGCAGTATTATCTCCAACGGTAACAAACAACACTAACTTTGGCTTAGCAGTACTAACTTTGGCTCAGCAGTACTAACTTTTGCTCTAGCAGTACTAACTTTCGGACAAGTAGCACTAAATCTGCCCTAGCAAAAGACATTAACCTTACAACTACCAAGTTTTTAACTCTAATCATCATAAGTACCATCTACAACAAGCAATATCAATCAGTGTTATATAACAAACACATCTTTAGAGATTAAGTAATCTAATGCTAGCAATCAAAAAGTTAAACCTGCTAACATCAAAAGCCTTTGTGAGAAGATCTGCAACATTAGGTCTGTTGTGAATCATTGATCACTTGAACCACTTCATTCTCATAAGAATCTCTGTATAAATGGTGCCTATCTCTATGTGCTTGGTTTTAGAGTAAAACACTGGATTATTCACAATACAAATGGTACTTTCATTATCAATGTAAATCTTGGTGTTCATGAAATTAAACCATAATCAAGCATTGATTTTGGATCCATAACACCTGCATACAGCAATAGCTAGCAGCAACATACTCTGCTTCAGTAGTAGAATTGGCAACTATAGTTTGCTTTTTACATTGCCATGAAATCAACCTTTTGCCAAGAAATTGACAACCTCCTGTTGTGGATTTCCTGTCAAGGCTAGCTCCAGTCATAATCACTATCAGAGAAAGCTTCCAGTCAAATGGTGAATCCCTAGGATACCAAAGTCCATAATTTATGGTTGACTGTAACACCCTACATAAAATCACAACGCAGCGAATACCACTTTGGGGTGCCACTTCTTTTTTTTTTTTTATTTTTTTTTTTTTTTTTTTTTTTTTTTTTTTTTAATAGTATAAAGTACAAGTTACACGTAAGACGACTCAAAAGGGCTCGTTTGATAAAATGTCACATTCGTTTAAATAAAATCAGGAGTTAATTTTATGGTCCAATAATTTATGATTTAACAAGGTTACAAGATTTCAATCGTGACTCATTTTGTTATTTAAGGAAAAAGAGTTATCGAATGTGAAGAAAACCAAGTCCTTGAGTTCTATTGATATCTACGCGTCTCGAATGCTCCCAATGCTCAGTTAGCCAATATAATTAACATGAGAAAAATTTACAGCATAAAACGTCACAATATGTTGTGTGTAATGCATAGGTTTAAGTAAAAGCAGTGTTGAAATAGTTCAGAAATATTTCTGTATATAAAAGTAGCGTTACAACATATAGGAATAATTGTTATCGAAATCCTATTAATGTTTCATAGTGGTACCACAAGGTTTCAGATCAGCCGAGCGACCAGTATGTCAAAGTATAATCATCAGTATATTGCAACGAATGCAATGTCTAAATCTGTTTGTTGAGCTCATTGACACCTCGAAGCCTTGACGTTAACAATATTTGTATTAAGTCATTGTTGCCTTCATAATAGGGTATTATTGCCTTATCACCTAACTTCTAAATTACAAATTGTCCGTTGTATGGGTGCTCGAATGGATTCGATTCTACCCCGGACAGGGCTGTCAAACCCAAATAGATCTATTTATTTGTACTAGCGCTCACCCATTATAGGTTAAGTAGACAGTTAAGATGTGGGGTCTTTGGCAATAACTACTCATGAATTGACCTCATATTTGGGTCCGCATTCCCATAAAGTTTCTTGTGTATAGTTTATTAAAACAAGCATGTATCAAACACGTATTAGAAAATCTTTGTGGTAGGTCAAGCAAAAGCTTTAGTAAAGTAATTCATGTAACGTTATTGTTAGTAGTAACCGATTAAGTTATTCGGTTAAAACAAGCATGTATATCAAAATGTCTTAGAACATCATGCTGGTAGGGCAAGAATGCTTGTAGTAAAATCAATATATGTATACGTCTTATGTAGTAGTAACCGATAAGTTTACGGTAAAACAAGCATGTATCAAACATGTATTAGAAATCATGTGGTAGGAAAGCAAAAGCTTTAGTAAAATATTCATGTACGCTTTGTAGTAGTAACCGATAAGTTATTCGGTAATACACAAGCATGTAGTTCTCACCAACAAATAGGTAAGAAAACCATTAAAAGAGAAAAGGTGGGGCTATGAACTCACCTTAGTCAAGTTTCGGATAATAGATTCAACGACGAACGAACAATAATGATACGCCTCAACCACGACCTATAAGATACTGGTCCGTGATCAGAAGAAATAAAGATCGAGTGTAAAATGCATAAATTGCACAAGTAAATAAATATATTTACTACACACATACATATATAATTACATATTATGGAATCCACATGAACGCCCTAAGTTTTATTAATTAAGACGCTTATAATAATTGTATTTCTCTCGGTATTAATTCACGATGTTTTTCTGAAGAGTTTCTATTTTTGGTAAGTTACTATTTTAGGAAAGTTTCTATTTTTAGCAAGTTAATATTTTAGGAAAGTTTATATTTTTAGAAATTTTATAAAGTTTTTGGGAAAGTCCATTTATAGAAGGACATGACGCCATTCGATTAATAAAAATGTTTTAAGTTTCCAGACAAACCCCGACACTGCGATATATATACTCCTCTCCATATGTCCTTTGTACCTAAGAATATTTATTCATAATTACATACATAAAGTTTCTATTATAGACTTACTATTTTTTAGATTGTAACCGAAACGTACCCAATATTTATATATCACCCAAATTATTTTTGTTACATCTTCATAGCTCAAACGGACTCTAAATCGCTCAAATTCCCCATTTTTTAACAAAAATCAGCAACCCACCAATTCTTTTATAAGTTTTTACCTTTTTATTATACTTTGCCAAATCTGACCCGTTTCAAAAACGACCTAATAAAACACATTTTCACATCTCGGACTCTAAAGTACCCGGACGTAAATTACTCTGATTTATTTAAATCGAATGTGACATTTTATCAAACGTCCCTTTTGAGGTCGTTTACTGTAACTTGTACTTTATACTATGAAGTGGCACCCCAAAGTGGTATTCCGCTGCGTTGTGATTTTATGTGGGTGTTACATTGACCTTTTAAGTATCTAAAGATTCTGTTCACATCATGAAGATGTGAGACTTTAGGAGTAACTTAGAACCTTACATAAGCACAAACAGCAAACATTATGTCAGGCCTAGAAGCTATCAAATACATCAATGATCTAATCATTGATCTGTATAACTGAACATCCACATCCTTAGCTTCTTCATCCTTGAGCAATGCCTTGTTAGTCTTAATTGGAGTGCTTGCTTTCTTAACTGAGGAAATTATACTTACTTAATTTCTTATCCAACATACTTGTCTTGGATGATGAAGATACCATCAACTCTCTGCCTGACCTCGCAACCTTAGAAGAAGTGAGCTCCCCTCGATAGAACTCTTTTAAAACTCTTGTTCATCAAACTTTAACTCTATACATAAAGACTCATCTTTAGTAGAACAAAGATGATGTCATCGATATACACCTGTACTAACAGGATCATTAACTTTGCTCCTTCATTGATAAAACAAAAGTCTTATGTATATCCTTTTTCTAAATCGATTTTCTAATAAGTTAGGTAGGGACAAGTCTCCTATATACGGCTCTAGGAGCTTGATGTTAGACCATATAAAGCTTTTTCTTCCTTTATACCACTTTACAGGGAACTGTGGATCTTCACACCAGGAGTTGGCAGACATCTCATCCTCTTCAATAGTATCATATAAAAGAAGGGCACTTTCACATCCATTCTGGTACACCAATAAACCTATAAATGATGCATAGGCCAATAAAAAACGTTTTATATGTGATTGATTCTATCTTGAACCAAAGAGCAAAAAACCTCATCATAATCAATTCCTTCTTTTGGATGTAACGTTGTGCAACCATTTTGCCTTTTTTTGACTACTATCCCTATCTCATCTTTCTTATTTCTATAGACCCATTTTGTTCCAATGGCATGCTTACCTTTGGGTAAATCAACCAATCTCTAAACCTTCTGCAAACTAAACTATAGCAACTCATCTTGCATTGCCTCTATCCAACTTAGATCTTGCAAAGCTTGTGTCACCTTCTTGGGTTCAATTTGTGAGAGAAAACAGGCAACTAAGTAGTTTTGATAATCTTTGTGATTTGTTCTCCTCTGCTTTTTGATGTAACTGACCATAACATGTTCTTCAGAGATCTTGGTCATCCTCCTTGTTTAAGTAGCTGAATTTATGTCTCCAGTGATCTGATCTTTAGGATGATCCTTGTAAATTCTGGTTGTGGGAATAGTACTGGACATTCATGGTGATTCCAAGTTTAAGGGCCAGCCTCAGCACCCACATCTTCATCATCATATGCACCACTAAAGATACCAGTATCCTCTAAATCAGGTATGAGAGGATCAGTAAAAAGATCATTAGTAGTAGTAAAATTTTGCCCAGCAATACTATAGATGGGACTAACTGTACAATTCTCTGTTAGTGCTGTTTGTTGTCAGCTACCTTCCTTTGTTGATAGCAAAATTTTCCATATTTAGCTCTAAAATCTTGCACATTCTGGTCTTTCTTTATTTGAAGCTCCTCCTTTCGCTTTCTTTTTAACCATTTCTTCTCACCCTTATGTGCTGGTTCTTCGCATTTAGTCTTTTTACTGCGCTAGCAGCAGCAACTGCATCCCATTGAGCTTGTTAGAGCTATCAAAAAGTACATGGTAGCAGAATATTATTGTTGAGTAGGAATAATGCATCAACTTATCCTGATACCTGCCTTCTTTATTAGTTTGATTTCCCTGATAGTAACTGGCTATAATTTCATAGAGTTTGTTTAGTAAATCATTAATCAAGAAATCCAATCTGGTCCACTCCTTGCAAAGTGGATTTGTTTTCAGAAAGTTTTGTGCAGATTTCCTCTACTTTCCTAGTTTTGTGTTAAATACCCTAAAGGCTTGATATTTTATAGAGTATCAACAAAGAACCTTCATCAGGCCTTATTTCTCAAATTAGCTAGGGGATCTAAGGTATTAAGAATAGTCCAGGACACCTAAAAGGTCTCATAGAAAACTTATACTAGGGAGGTTACTCATGTAATAGCTTCATAAGGTGTCTTGTTGGTGACGGCTTGGTCACTAGAAACCCTATTTTGAACATAACAAGCAGTGACTAATGCTTTCGACCATAATGTAGTAGGTAATAATGAATCTGCTAGCTAGTTTCTAGCTGACTCTATTAGTGTCCTATTCTTTATTTCAGCAACTCCATTTTGTTGTGAAGTTCTTGCAACACTAAACTCCGTTTTAATCCCTTTCTTCCCACATAATAGATTATGTCATTATTCTTAAAACTCAGTTCCATTGTCACATCTGATGATTTTAACCTTATAATTTATTTGGTTTTCTATGTCAGTAATAAAAGTGTTAAGGATCCCACTAGTCTCATCCTTAGTGGCCAAAAAGAAAACCCAGCTAAACCTATTATAGTCATCAGTGACAACAAGGCAATATGTCTTGTGATTGATACTCCTTACAGATGTTGGCCCAAATAAGTCGATATGCAACATTGTAAGGGTTAGCTGATAGAGCTCACAAGCTTGGTCTTACAAGAAGCTTTGTGTTGCTTTCCCTTCTGACAAGCAACACAAGTATGGTCATTTTCAAAGAGCTTTGAAGGCAAACCTCTAACAAGGTTTCCCCTCACAAGTTTGTTCATAGTTTTAAAGTTTATAGGATCAAGCCTCCTATGTCATAAATTAGACTCATCTATTGTAGCCTTTGCAAATAAACAAGTCAAACCTCCTGATGGAACAACATTCTTTAGATCAAAACCGTACATGTTGTTCTGTCTGGGAACTTTAAGCAAGACTTGACTTTCATCAAGTAGCTTAAAGTCAGGAGATAGAACAAGACATTCAGTCTCAGTGAAAAGAACACTGTTTTTCTTGTCAATTGTCACACATATGGGAGACAGAGAAAAGATTAAATTAAGTCCTTTACTAAGTATACATCTTCTCCAAAAGTACTATATTTCCCAATCACTAATTTTACCGCTTTTTCGGTAATTTTACCTCTTTTAGGACTTCCTGCAAATGCAACAAATCCACCATCAACCTCTTGATAATCTGTAAGGAAGGACTTGTTTCCTGTCATATGCCTGGAGCATCTACTGTAAAAAATCCCTTGATCTTGTAAAGTATATTGTGGATTACCCTGCACTTAAAATAAGAGAATTAGTTTCTTTTGGGGACTCAAGCCATTACATTAAAAAAATGACTTGGTCTGCTTTGCTAGATCAACATATAGTCAATCTTTTAAGCATGTATGCTCTATGTCTTTGGAGGTATGGTCAATAACATTTTCTGTTGGTCTTCAAATCCAGCATGCTGAGGACTTAACAACATTTTCCCCATTTCCCATAACATCATTAACTACTTCTTTTGACCTAGCAATAGTTACATTGTTAACCCTAGCAGTTTTAACTTTTTCATTAAGATTATAGGTTTTAGCTGCTAATTTTTGGTTAAAAGCCCTTTTTACTGGTGAATGTGCTTTAAAATAAGAATATGTTTTGTGTAATACATCATTCACTTTTGATTTAGGGGAAACATTATTAACAGGCCTAGCAATACTAATTGATGCTGTTGATCTTGGAGAGCTTTGCTTAGCAGTATTAACTGGTACTTGTCCTGACTTTGTTACAACTGCTCTATAACCTCCCAAAGAGCATAATCAGTGTGAGTAAGATATTGCTCCATTCTCATGCTCTATAAATCATAGTCTCCAGTTTTTAGTACTGGAAGTTTTAGTGCAGACACTGTTTGGGTAGTTTCTGATTGTGATTCCATCTTCTCTTTGATTATGAGATCTTGTGTAGATATAGTGTTCTTCTTATTCATAGTTTCTCAACAAGCTCTGATACCACTTGTTGATCCCTTCTTGACTTGATCTTCTTAGCTTGTTATTATAGCTTAGTTATTCATTGGATAAATTCAAGACAAACTATTGTAGATACTAAGATTGAGAAATATCATTAAAAACTATGCGGAAATCTAGTTTGCATTACAAGAAGAAAATGAAATAGTAAAACAGATCTTTACTAAACTTTCAATATATTGAATACTATTTTGAGTTATAAAATAGCTATGAATACTAACTATGATTGCTATGCAAACTATGAATACTAATATGAAAACTGATATATAGATCTATGCCTTAGGGTTCCTTTTATACACCAAGGAAACCCTAATGGGCTTACAAAACACGTTACATGATCATGCATATCTATTCCTAATATATCTCATGCATATCACATAAGCAGTACTAACTATTATAACTAACAGTACTAACTATTATAACTAATAGTACTAATAAACTGACAGTACTAACATTTTGTACTGGCAACACTAACTATAATACTAACAGTACTAATGACTTAGACTATTTTCTCTAATCTTCAGCAGCAGCACAAACTTGAACCAGCAGCACTAACTTCCAAAACTAACAGTAGTAACTTCAAAAGCCTTTAATTCCCAACAATTTTTTTCTTATAGCGATTTGGGAAACAAAACTCTCTCCACTTGGTTTCTTAGAAGCGGTTTGACATTCTATCTTTGTAGCGGTTTACCAGGTATATTATAGTAGCGGTTTGTCATTAGTAGCAGTTTGATACCATAGCGATTTATAGGTTTTTGAAGACTAATTCTCATAGCGATTTAGGAAACAAAACTCTGCCCATTTCATTTCTAGGTAGCGGTTTGGCAGTTTGTCTTCATAGCGGTTTACCATTCGTAGTGGTTTAGCAATAGCAGTTTGACGGTAGCGGTTTGTCAGTAGCGGTTTGAATACTATTCCAGCGGTTTGAGACAGTGTTTTGGACTATTGGACTTCTTTGACGTTAGAACTACTTTCAAACTTAAAACTTAACAAACCAAAACAACAAAAACACTTAATTTCACTTCACCACTTTTAACACACATTCACTAATCATTGATCGATCCAATCATATCATTTCATAATCAGTTAAAATGTCTAATCAGTCAAAAGATATTTAAGCGACCGGTTCCGATACCCATCCTCCTATGCTTGACAGGACTGATTTTGAGTCATGGCACAACGAATTTGGTTATACTATAAGGGAAAAGATCATGGAGAGTACATACTTCAGTTTATTAATGAAGGCTCATTCAAGATGGGACAGTGTAGAGATGAGATTGCTACAGGTACCGATGGTCCTTATCTAGGCCCAGAACAAGACAAAGTGGTTGTAGACCTTTTACAAGCAGAAAAGGATAGACTTATAGCTGACATTAGTGCAACGAATATCCTTCTTCAGGTCTTGCAAAGAGACATCTACAAACACATTAACCATAACACGGATGCCAAAGATATTTGGGATAATGTGAAGATGTTATTAGAAGGTTCTGAATTAACAAAAGATGACCGTGAATCTTAGCTGTATGATGAATTTGAACATTTTGGGCAACACAAGGGTGAAAACATTCATGACTACTACTTCAAGTTTACCAAGCTACTCAACGACATAAGACATATCAAGATGACCCTGCCTAAAATTCAGCTGAACTCTAAGTTTGTCAACAACATGTTACTCGAATGAGGTAGATTTGTGACAGCGGTCAAGTTAAACAAGAGTTTGAAAGAGTCCAATCATGATCAGTTGTATGCTTACCTAAAGCAACATGTTGCATGCTAATGGGAACAAGATGCTGATGGAAAGACTTAACCAACAATCACATGATCCACTTGCCCTAGTGTCTAATGTTTCACCTTATCAATATCCTTCATCATCATCAGTTCCTCCACAACCTTCATACATTCCACTAGTCACATACCAACCTCAACTCACTAATAATACACAACTTGATACAGGTATCTCTCCAGCTAATGAATTGCTTGACAATTTAACGAAACAAGTTGCCTTGCTCGCCTAACAATACAAAACACAATTCCCTCAAACCAATAATCAATTGAGAACCTCCTCCAATACACGAAATCAAGCTACAGTGTAGAATGGCAGGGTTGTGGTTTAGAATGTTCAGGGGAGACAGAACAAGGTTCAAGGAAACAATGCTAGGGGTGTTGTTGCTGCAGAAAATAGGGGAGCTCAGAACAGAGCTGGTAATGCCAATGCTGGGCAAGGAAAGCCAATCAAGTGTTACAACTGCAATTGGATTGGTCATATAGCAAGAAACTGCAATCAATCAAAGCGACCACAAAACTCTAACTACTTCAAGGAAAAGATGTTGCTGATGCAAGCTTAAGAAAATGGAGTATATTTAGATGAGGAGCAGCTGTTGTTTCTTGCGGGTAGACAAACCAACACTTTTGATGATGATGTAGACAAGGGACCAGTTCAGGATATGGCTCAGAACAAAGACAACATCTTTCAAGCTGATCAATGTGACGCATCAGACTCTGATGTTGATGAAGCTCCTACTGCTCAAACACTGTTCATGGCCAATCTCTCCTCTGCTGATCTAGTTTATGATGAAGCTGGTCCATCGTATGATTTTGACACACTCTCAGAGGTACAAGATCATGATAATTGTCTTGATAATATGAATGAGTCTCCTGAGGAACACGAGATGCACAATGATGTATAACCAATCGACGTTGTTGACTCAAATACTGAATATACGAGTAATAGTAATATTATCTCGTATGAACAGTATGTGCAGGACAACGAAGACCAATTTGTACACAATGATGTATCCTATGTTCCTAATGATGCAATAATGATTATTACCAATGATATATATGAGCAGGATGCCCAATGTGTCACTTCTAACAAGCCTAACAATACTGTTAATGCATCTTTAATTGCTGAACTTGCTAGATATAAGGAATTATCTAAGGTTTATGAAAAAAGGGCCTAATGTGAACTAACTGAACGAGAACCGATGATTGATACAGAGATGAGAATGATTATCAAAGACCATAATGTTAAAGAAGAATCTTTACAAAAGGAACTTCATTATGTTAAAATGCAACTTAACTCTACCCTTAACCATAACAAGTTAATAAGGGAAGAAGTATCAACGTTAAAACAAGATTTTAAACAGAAAGAAAATAAGCACCTTGAAGAATTTCCGGACATGAAACACTTAAAAGAAAAGGTCAAAGATAAGATATATAAACAAGATCAGTCTCTTTAAATAGTCCATATATTGTGCAAACCTAAGTCCTTTTATGATGAAGTCAATAGGGTAGCAATAGGCTACAAGAATCCCTTTTATCTGTCTAAAGCAAAACAAGTTCAACGTGCTCTATATAATGGTCATGAGATTGTCAAGACTAACCATGCTCGTGCCTTAGTTCATGACTCAAAGGACACCTTAGAGATAGCTGAGACTACTAGGAAGCAAATGATTGAAAAAATGAAAGACCCAGAGTGTGTGAAAAAGAAGGTTAAGATTTCACCACATGATTACTCGAAAGAGAATTATCAGGCCACTTTCACACCTCAGAAACAATTGACCCCTGAGCAGATATTTTGGTCTGATGATCTTCTCAAAATGAAGGCCAAAGCTCTTAAAGAAAAGGCCAAATTTGCAAAACCAATCACATCTATGATGGTGTATCGCAAAACCAATCACAACTATGATAGTGTATCCTCCCAATACACCTGCAAAGCTGGTCCCTAAAGTCATCCTAACAAAAAGTCAAGTATAAGTAAATATTTATTCTCTAGTACAACTTTTTTTGGAATTTGATAAAACCTATAAAAAGAGAATCACACCTACAAGTCTTACTGAAGGGGAAAGGGGTTTTGAACAAACAAAGGCATGTTATCTCACCGAGGTAATCCTATTTTTCAAAACAATCATAGAACATTTTGAGGGAATTTAAAAAGCTCCCATCAACGAAATTAAGGAAATGAAAGAAGTTTTTGATCAAATGGAGGCTGAGGTGGACCAAAATGCTATTGATAAGAAGTGCGATGAAATTGAGAGGAAAAATCTTCTCATTGAGAATGAGAACCTATCTGCTGAATGCTTGTCCAAATATGTGTTTTATACTGCAACAGGTTCTGTGCTTACTGTATCTAGATTTTCTAACATGCATGATGCTTATACTGCTACACAAAAATGTATTACCAAACTTGAAGCTGGAAATTTTAATTTGACACAAAAGATTCAAACAGTTGACATGATTGAGTTGAGTTGTTAATTCTAAAAAATGCAATGCTTTTTGAGTGTTGAATAACTTTTCAAAAGTTTATTGTAAACATCTTTTTCAATCAAATCTTTCTTTTTGAGAAGCTCAGTCTCAAGTTCCAGACACTTATTGCATTCATCCACACATGACATATTCACATTAAGAATATCTATAGAATTCACAGCAATACGCACAATTTCTTGAGACATGATTTGTTTCAAGAGTTGGTCATTATCAATACTAAGTTGTTTGATTTGAATTTCAAAAGCATTTTTATCTATAGAACACTAATCAACAGCCGCTTCTATTTGGTTAAAAACAGTTTGAACTTTAGTAATTTCATCTAAAAGAGTTTTATCAAACTCATTAAATGTATCTTTTACAACTTTTAAAAATGGAATTATTTCAGTTACAAAACAAGCTTTTGTATGTTCAAAACCCCACGCACCTACCGTGATATCATCATATGTGGTTCTCTTTTTCATGACCTTGTCAAAACTGGCAAGTTGATATTTTAGTTTTTTAAGAATTTCATTTACCAAACTTACCTTAGGAAGTTCACTAGGAGCTTCAATTCTAATAGGTGTATGCGACTTAACAGATGTGTCAGGATTATAGTTCGAATGTTTTAATCAGAAAGCTTGTTCTGCAGACAATTCTTTTTGAGTAACAAAACGTTTACCAAAATATTCTTTTATTTTATTCAACGTTGAATAATCAATTGGAGAAATATTAATTTTCTGCTTTATTGAAATTGGATCATTTTGTTTACCAAGCATCTTTGATCGACTCTCTTCTTCCAAAATCAATGTCTCTTCATCATCAATCACAGAAATCACATCATGTTCCTTAGCAATAACACTACCATCATATAATGTTGGTTTAATCCGCTAAGCTTTTTTAAGATGGAATAGATTTTGATAACCAAGAGCTTGTTTGTGAATGTTATCGTAAAATACTTGTGGTTTCGTTAGCATATGCATTGCTTACGTAGATCGATACATCTTACAAATAATAATTTCTAGTTCTTTATTTTCTTTTTCCAAAAAAATCTCCTTGTCAATGTAGATAGACTCTTTTTCTTTAGATTCTGTTTTGAAAA
The DNA here is from genome assembly GCA_026074375.1 of Tanacetum coccineum. Lineage (NCBI taxonomy): Eukaryota > Viridiplantae > Streptophyta > Magnoliopsida > Asterales > Asteraceae > Tanacetum > Tanacetum coccineum. The sequence continues at coordinate 33,452 of BQNB010022043.1, read as the reverse complement.
CAGTTAATGTTTTTGATAAAGATTCCTTTTATTTGACATGATTCGAAAGAGTTTCTTTAAGTGTATCGATCTCCTGCTGAAAAGTCACAAGCTTTGCATTTCTATTCCGAATTAGATCATCCATTTGAGAATCTATTAATTTTTCACGTTTGTTCAAATCTACATTTGTCTTTGTTCAAAAATGGCGACACGTTCTTTGTATCTCTCAAGCTTAGCAGTTAAGGTTTCATATACCATTTTATTTGTCTGATTTTCCTTATCTAAATTAGCTACATGATCAGTTATTTGTTTAACCAAAGATAGAACCAATAAATCATTAGGTGCAGAAGAATTAGTATCCTGACTATCTGCATTTTGCGATCCTGTAGATATTAAGAGTAAGAAATGATATTGCTATCACTGGTTATCTCATTATCTGGAAAATCCACAATATGTGTTTGTTCTGAATACGACATCTCTTGCACATCCTGATTAATCATATCATTCAGATAAGTATCAGATTATGGTACCTTAGAGAGTACATTTGAATCACAGCTTGAAAGATTTTCCATCAGAACCGCCCAGGATATATCATCACAATCCGAGTCGTAGGCATCCAAGTCTTCAGTCTGGAAAGCTGAATTTTGAGGGATTGTTTGCTGAGCAACTTGAACTTCTGCTATTCCAGGGGCTGCTATGAATGCAAGTTGCTCTTCATCCAATATCTGACTAGCTTCTTGTGCTTCAGCTAACATCAACTTCTCCTTAAACCATGCAAAACTTCTTGGCCTCTTTGGCTGAGTGCACTATTTCGCCATATGCCCTTCCCCCAGACATTTATAACACTTCACAAATTTTGCTTGACCAACTACATAGTTTCCCCTTGAGGTTGTAGCAATTCCTCGGTTTCCAGTGCCAATAAAACTCTAAGTTTTTCTTCCTTGAATTTGTTGAACTGTGACTCTTCCATCTTGAATGGTTGCTTGATTTCTGGGATTGGAAGACGGTTTGAGTTTATTGTTTAAAGGTGAAAACCTTGATGCCACATCATATAGGAATTCCATTGCTTTGTTGATGCAGTCAATTAGATCTTCTCCTTGCTGAAATGTAGGAACAGTGAGACCAGAGTCTAATTAAGGAAATTCAGCTTAAGATTGGAGTGTCACTAGCAAAGATATGAATGGTTGTGGAGAAACTAATTGTTGTTATGGATTGACTGGAGTGTAATGGTGTTGATGATGAATAGGTGCTGCATAAACTGGTATGAATTGTTGAGGAGGTGGATACATTGAAGAACCTGAATGTTATGGTGACTGAGAGGGATTGTATAGAGTTTGAGAGTTGGCTACCAATGCAAGAGGATTCGGATATCTTTCACGCATGATATGTACTTCATTAGCATGTCATTCATGTTGATAGAGGTATGCATACAACTGATCATAGTTGGTGGTAAACAAACTCTTTGCTAACTTTACATCAGTAACAAACTTGCTCTATTCCGGTGGAAAAGCATTCAGAAACTTGGTATTGACTTAAACTTGCTGCATTGTCATCCCAATAGTATGCATGTCATTGATCAGCTGAGAGAATCTCTAACAATACTCATACAATGTTTCACCCTGAACATAAGCAAACTTATCAAACAAGTTATACAATCTGCATTCACGTTCTTGGTATGATAATTCAGTGCCCTTCATTAGTAGCTTGACTCTATCCTAAATGTCCTTAGCTGCATCTTGATGATTTACAAATGCGTACATATCGGGTGGAAGACCTTGAAGAATGATATATGTTGCTTAAACATCACAGTCATCTTGAAGTTGTTGTGCTTCAGTGAGTTCAGAGTATTTCTTAAGTCTAGTCTGCCCGTCTTCTTCAATTGTTGGATAGACCAATGGACCATTGTCGATTGAATCAAGCATCATCCTACCATGTTTCTTCCCTTTGATGAATAGACGTATACGACTGCCCATGAATCATACATTTATTTTTCAAGCATTGGAGGATGGTTTTCAGCTCCAACAACAATTATGTGTTTTGCTAAAGTAGTCATCTTGCTTCAATTGAAAAGTGAAATGATTAAATATTGATCGAACACTGATAAAGGAGGATTGTGTTAAGAGATGTTGTTGTCGGTGATTAAGATTGATATTCTACGGGATTTTACTAATCTTTACTAAAACCGAGAAATCCAAATATTTCACGGGATTTTACAAAGTAAGACAAACCGTATAAAATAAAATCTTTTTATGATTGCTGTAATGTTTCTCTTGGAATATGAAAATTGTAATGTTTCGCTTGGAATATGACAATGTAATATTTCGCTTAAAATATGAAAATTGGACAAAGTTTCATTTTGCACAACTATGTATTTCACTTGAGTTAACAACATGTCATAAATTGCTTGCTAACATATTTCGCCTGAGACATATTTCGCTTGACCTATGAAAAATTAAGCAGAGTTTCGTTTCCTAGAAATGACATAAATCGCTTGAAGTCAACCTGTCATAAATCGCTTGAAACATATTTTGCTTAATTTCATAAAAATCGCTAGCTTAAAACATGTTTTGCTAGCATCATGAACATGTTTTGCTGGCTTAAAAAATGTACCTTTTTCACAAAAACTCATCCTTTTGACGTTTTACCTTGATTTTTCTTGCACAACTAGTTATCTTTGATTTTTAAGTGAAACCAAAAAGACAACTAAAACCAACGATCTAACCAAGATATAAATGCCCACAAACTCACGATATCACCCTATGGCGACTGATACCAATTGTAGATGTATCAAATCACTTAACAACTAAGCAAAAGAAAGTTTAGAGAGAGAGAGAGTGAGTTGTAACACTTAGTGAGAGAAAGGAAGAAAAAGTGTATTATGAAAGAACCAAATGAACAACCAACCCTCTCCAAGGTGTGGAGAGGGGTATTTATGCCTATACTAGGGCCGGTCAACATAAGGGTGTTTTATGTTAACCCGGTTAGCTTGGTAAGTTTCCAAATATTACGCTACGAGCTATTCTATGATATATTAGTAGTGACCGAGTCTTTTCTAGATTTGTAACACATAATAAGGAGTAATGCATGATTAAGTAAATACGTTCGTTTACCATATAGTTATCACCAAAATAGTTTAGATTTATTATTAGTTTAATTAGTTAAAAACCAACCAACCTCTCAACAAGTGATATTTACATGCTTTTATAAAAATATAAAAATACAAAAAGAATCTTCTCTCAACCCATTAGACCTATGTTAGATTCTGTTCGAGCCTTCCCAACCTATTCCCCTAAAGAACGATAACAACCCCCGAGTCTTGCCTTACTACACTACAATGGTTAGGTGCTCTGCCTAGGGAGTTGTAAAACTTCTTGTTGAAGTCTAACGACAACCGCATCAAGTTTTTGGCGCCGCTGCATGGGGAATAGTTAGGTTTCGATCATTGTTTAACTTAGGTCTACTCGCTTGATTCCTATCAAGTGATAATTTTATTTTCAGTATATTAGCTTTCTTGTAGTCTATCTTTTCTTCGTGTTATCTGCTTGTAACTAACTTTCGTTAACCTCCATGGAAAACAAAAATCCTATCCGCCCTCTTGAAGATTACTCCAAACCTAGCCACTAGAGAGAGAGAGAGAGAGAATAGTTAGGTTTCGATCATTGTTTAACTTAGGTCTACTCGCTTGATTCCTATCAAGTGAGAATTTTATTTTCAGCATATTAGCTTTCTTGTAGTCTATCTTTTCTTTGTGTTATCTATTCGTAACTTACTTTAGTTGACCTCCATGGAAAACATAAATTCTATCCGCCCTTTACACTTCACATTGAAAAGATCTATAAGAATAGACATCCTAGAGTACAATCAACTCAATAGTGTTTAAGACTCCACTCACAAGGCTAAACGTCGATAGTACCATCCCAACTCCAGCTCCCGATGTATTGGTATGTGGGGAACTGTATGACACTAACAATAAGACCACTCGGCGAGTATTGAGCATGTGCGTCGTCAACGCATGCTAGAAACGTATTCCTCAGATGAAGCGACTACAACGTCATTATCATCCAGATTATCACCATAGATATCTCATTAAATGTAACACTCGCATATCCCCCCTGCGAGCAACCCACTTCGGCCCTCCCCACACGCCCCTATTCAATCCAGCAATGTCCCCCCCCTATACGCCCCCTCCACACCACAAGAAACCTGAATCCCGTAACGCGTGTCTCCCTTTTGAAATTACAGCGCTAAACCGCACACACTGAGCCGCAGTCAATCTAGAGATGGAAGATAGCGAGATAGAGATAACGAGCGCGGGTAGCAGCGCGACTGTCTAAGAAACCTACCTAAGAGCCAAGCGAAAGACTGTATCGGCAGAGTATAGAGCAGCGCCGAAGAACTAGTATATAGCGAGAGAAGAGAGGAGAGCTAAGAAGGGCAGAATGAAGATAGACGAAAAGTGACTAGCGAGAGTGTCAAGCGAGAGAGCCACTGTCCCCTTGCCATACGACATATAGACGCCCTTGATGAGAGATTATTGCGAAGAAGCATGCGCACGAAACGCGAGATATTGATTGAGGAGAGAGATATGCACCCTCCTCGCAAACACCCTTTTGCCCACCGCGCAACGTCAGTCAAGTGACGCAAAATGCGGAGAGCGCCGTGCCCCCCCACACGAAACCATGTATGTTATTAATGAACCCCACATACATACCAAAATATATACAACCGATGAGCCTCAGCCCCGAGCCCACACCCACCCGAATACAAAGAAATGACTCGAAAACTCCACATACCAATCAGACCCCACCACAATGACCAACCCCCCACCTAATAACTAATTAAACCTTACAATCATATAAAATAACAGAAAACCCCACCCCGTTCTACCTCTTGCTTAAATGATGTCGAGATATGTTCAAATCGAGAGTGAGATGAGAGAGATGACGGGAGAGGGATGAGGAGAAAGGGTACGGGAGAGAGAGGGGGGGGCGAGAGGGAGATGAGAGAGAGATTTGAGTCGACTTGAGACCGAGATCGGAGTAAGAGAAGAGAGTCCGAGAGATTTCGTGAGCGTGATGGAGAGAGTGAGGTTTATTGATGGAGCTGAGAGAAGGGTCTAGCGGTCTTAGTACCAGAGATGAGTAGTAGAGTGGAGATAGAGTGATGACGGAAGGGGGTGACTTCGATAATTTGAGAGAGAGTGAGGTGATGAGAGAGAGAGAGAAAGACAGAAAGGGAAATGAGAGGGGAGTGAGAGAGAGGGAAGGAGATGGAGGAGAGATGGGTTGGAGAGATGTGGAGATGAGAAGATGAGAGAGATGAAAGGAATGAGAGAGAGGAATTAAAAGGATGTTATGATAGAGACGTTGTTTTTGTGTGAGCTGTTACAAAATGATTTTGCATAACTTTTACGAAATTGATATAGTTTATGAAAGATAATTAATTTTTTAGTTTTCTTTGTGTATTAGTGAGTGTTTATATTGAATAGGATAGAATATATATTAAAAACGTGAATTAAAAGGATGTTATGATAGAGATGTTTTTTTGTGTGAGCCGTTACAAAATAATTTTTCATAACTGTTACGAAATTGATATAGTTTATGAAAGATAATTAAATTTTCAGTTATAACTTTTAATTATACATTTATGTTTATGCTATTATTAACATTGACTAATGAGTATTATTAACACATGCAAGTTAAAAAATATATACACTAAATATTTCCTAAACAATAAATGTTTTCATCCCTTAAAAGTTATAAGACTTCTAAAAATAGATGTCCAAAATGCTTTATAAAGTACTAGCCTCAAGGACCGCCCGATGAGCGGCTAGCTTCAAGAATTATTAAAATTTAAAAGTAGTAGAATGGTTAATAGAAGTAACATTAAATTATATAATATTTAAAAAAAAGTTAAGGTAAAATGTCATTTACAAAACATCCGCAAGGGAACTAAATAACATTCATTGTTTAAACAAAAAAGAGCTAAGAAAAAAACAAACTTATAATCGATGAAGGATTTCTTTATAAACAACTTTTAATGTATAATTACAATACTTTCCATCTTTGTTGCAGTATAAAACTTTTACACCATTCTCTCTTTACCCTCGATACGGCTACATAGAGTTGTCCGTGTGAAAAAACACATATAGTGAAGCAGGTGTCATAGAATCATAGATAATGAAGCTATGCTGTTATGGAATGAAAAAGAGGGCCACTCACATTTTTTTTGCAACGTGGATGGGTCATTCTTGGTGGCTTGTCACTTAACAACCTTGATCAACAAAACCATGGACATGGTCAATGAGAGAACATTATTCATAAATCCACTTTGATTTCTTGTTAGAGCTCGAGCCGAATAATGTACTCTTTTCTGAGCTAGATCTATCTATGAGGGCTAGTTTCGATAGAATATATATTAATAATTATCATTTAATAATGTTAAGTGAAAGTAAACAAATCTGTTATGGGAATGCTCAAGTGTTTCCACCAGAGTTTGTATTATGAGAGCCATGCTCACGCGTTATCTGTATACTCTTCTACTGCTATCATCCGTTTGTTATAGGCACTTCTCGAATTGTGTCAGCTAATTTCTTGATGTATATTCATTCATAAGTTTGCAAAAATAGATGGATTTTGTTAGTGTTCTTTCACTTGCGTTGTTTATCTTTCAGGAAGTAATTAAACGAATTCCAAAAGAGGTGGCAATTTTGACTCATTTACTCATGAATGGGTTGATTTGGGTTGTGTTTTATCTTCATATGGGTCAAATGAATATAAAGTAGCTAAAATGGGAACATGTAAACTGTAAAATGCGCCAGATGGATTGAAAGCAAGCTACACAAAGTCTATTTTTAACAAAATCCAACCTAAAAATGTACACAAGAAGTGCTTATTTTGAAAGAAACTTAACTTTTTGTAGTGATTGGATAAAACTACTTATAATGAGCACCTTTAGGATGCTTGGGATTTTGATCTTATACCGACCTTCTAAACCTAAAGTGCTTATTTACACTAATTTAGTCATTTTTGAAAAGAGCAAAACACTCAAAACTACTCATTTGTGCAACCAATCTCAAACACCTTCTAACCCATTATTAATAATTAATACATTTAATTAGTACTTACCTTATTGATCAAACTAATACATTGTAGGCTTGTAGCCATCTAATTTTCCAAAAACCTTTTAACAAAAAGAAACCATTACTCTCATGAGGAGGCATTTATTTCATATCTTATATTCATAAGAGCACCTGCACATATGCGCATCAAAATAAGTAGCGGATCAAAAACTACAAATGAGAACTAAAAAAAGTAATACTTGGATATGTATCATTGTGAAAATGAAGAAAACAATAAATACTACCTTAATTGGTGCTTGAGGCATGTTGTTCTAATCCATCAATACGACAACCTAAAAACAAAGAATACATACCTTATAATTCGCACAATTAACAGAATTAAACACATATTCATTATATGTAGCAATCCAAACTTAACATAGATATGCATAGTAGTACTACCATCAGTTTATGCCTACATGTTTCTAATTTTCTCTGTTTTTGAGGGAAAATAAGATTAGAGACTTACATGGATAGATCCATGCTTCTGATAAGCCAAACTCACTTTGAAAGTTAGTTGTTAATGCCATCAACACCTTATGATTTATCTTAGCAAAAGTCAATAGAGGGCCTACCTTGACCAACTTCATTGCTAATCCTACAATAGTAAGAAAGCGTGTGAATCCATAAAATAGATTAAGGCTTTATTTGTGTAGAGTAACAACTAACAATATTGTTTCATGTTGATAGAATTAGTAAGAAGTAGGGCAAATAGTTTAAGGTCAAAAATAAGAAACTCCGGTCCGTTTACGATGGTTTCAAGCATATATAAAAATGTATAATGCGAGAGTATTACAATTACACAACATAAGAATTATAGAAGTTCAACTTACTTGCTTTATCTGTGCTTCAGACTCAGGCAAGAGTATTACAGTTACAAATATACGTCCAAAAGAACCATCTTAAGACTTGCACAAACGAAGATTTGCTTAAAAAAGCCAAAATTAAAATGACTTTAGGCTGTCTGAAGATACTATTACACAAAAATTATGTCCATTAGTTAATGACAACATTCTATCAGCATATGAAAATCAACTATACTTGGATTGCTTAAAAAGTTTGAAAACTCTATTTATTTACTTACATACATATAGAACTCCTTTATGATCACAAAATTACCTTGAGCGGGGCTTATGGAGCTGATGAAAGATAATTCTCTTTCTCGAAATAACACGTGCTCTCCTTTCATGCATTGCCGTTTCTCTTTCTTAATGCATTGCAAGCCTGTATATGTTAACATGTATATAATTAAGTCAAGAACACACATTAAACATGTATCAAGTAAAGAGCAAGTTACCATGATATTGTGTTTTGAAAATCACAAATAATATTTAATAAAGTTTTGGTCAGTCCAACTAATTTTGATTACTTATTTATCTAATGTTTAAATTAATAAACTTTGGATAACCAGTTTCAGAGTAGTCGCATTATCTAAGCTTAATAAGATATTTACTCCATATTAAGGTTCATTTTACATGTAAATCTTTAGATAATCATAATTTGTCAAACACTATAAAAACTAAAATTTCAAACACTCTTTACCCGTCATGTTTTGTTGCAAGTTATCGACTTTAACTACTTTATTATCTCATATAGCATAATGACTTCTAAAACTCAATGCTAAAACGGAATACATTTGAAAGAGTACTTACAGTTCAAAAAGTAAAGAGTTATGTCTTCATCTCCATTAAGATCTAGGATGGCCTAAAAATTAGTAGCATTTTAACATCATATTAGGAATTATCCAATGCTATTAAATTTTGTATGAAAATCTCTCTTTTCCTGATAAAGGGTCGGTTTTAGATCATCTCCCAAAACAACAAAACGCTTTGGAGCAGAAGGTTTACCCTGCATTGATTGTAAATTACATCAGAGAACTATCCTTGCAATCAAAAGATTTAAACAAACTGCCCCATTATATACAAAATAAGAGACACGAAATACAATCATACTTATAAGATTGTATATGACATTTGAGCACAAAATAACCAAAATAATGAAATATTGAACATTCCTTGTTGTGAGAATTTTGTTTAGGACTTTTATCAAACAACTAATTGGCAGTCACAAATTAGCTAGGACTTTTATCAAATAGCTAATTAGCAGTCACAAAAAGCACTAACCAAACACCTTATCAAACATAATTAACAAAATTCCATGAAGCAAATTCCATGTTGATGATGATAAATGTGTATATATATATATTATACATCATCCAAATCATCAAAAACGTATTCAGACCTACATCATACTGCTTATTACACAAATTAAAAATCGATACTATAAATGAATATAATTATTCAACAACAAATTCAAAAAATCAAAAAATGCACCTGTTTGCAAATTGAACATATTTCAAGTAAATGGAAGACACTGATTTGTATCTTCAATTTTGATGATTTTAGTTTATGACAAAATGATTGATTTAATCAACATTTTTTTGGCTTTGTTATAGCGATAACTGAATTTGTTATCGTGTTAATTGATTTGTTGATTTTATTAAGGATTGTTATCACTGATTTAATTTCTTGATCCTTTTATTAGGATAAACTAATTTGGGGGATTATTTTAAAGGATAACTGGTTTCGTATTAATAAATAAGGGGGTTAATTTGTTTGAAGTTTTATTGTTTAAAGGCAATACGGGCCATTGGATGAGGCAAAATGCCATGTGTCATTTTTTAGGAGTTTTGGGAGGAAATCAAGCTTAGGATAGCTTGTTTTATATAGGGGAGGATTAGAGAGAGATAGTATAGATATTTCTCTCTCTTATTTAAATGTGTGACTATAAATCATTCTCATCATTTGGATACCTTTTCTAGTTCCATTTACTAAGTGAATGATTAGATTTTTCATATTTTAACCACCCACAAATAAATCAATGATATCGTTCATGTTTATGTTATTTTAACCACCCACAACTAAATCATTGATATAGTTTCTCTTTATGTGTATTCATTTATAATAGAGATAGTTGTTCAAATAGCCATGTGGTCCTAAAAGAAACAATTAAACAACAAATTAGAGAACTAATGGATGAACACACAATCTAGTTACAACATAGCTTACTTAAATAACACAATATATTATTTCATACAAAAATTATCGTCTTGATTTTCGCCGCAACTCGCGAACAATATTACACGTTTTATAAAAATATACAATGGGTTAAAACAAAACTGAATATGAAAATCACACGCATATATTGAACCTTAAAAAGCTCCACACCTCTAGTCACGAGTAGTAAAATATATACACATTTATCATCATCAACATGGAATTTGCTTCATTAACTAAATTATTCACATTATATATCAAACTTTGATCTAATATTTGATTGTAATGTTCTATTCTTAAATCTTTTCACCACAAAAGTTTTTACAACCTTTTATGATAGAAAAAGTTAATCAACATTTTACAATTCAAAATATAAAATGCCTTTTAGATAACTCATATGGGTATGAAATAAAAGAATTTAAAAGAAAGTACAATGATGCACATGCTAGCCATCTTACTCTTCATACTTCACACTCAAACACCCACTCTTTCCTTATCCATAGTCAAACATCTTACTTGTTTTTGGCACACATAAACACCATAATTATTCAAGAAAAGAGAATAAATGAAGGTGAACTAATCCAACAATTAGTATTATGAAATCAAACATGACATAACCTAAAATACATAATTTAAAACCCACAAAAAAAGAACACGGATCTTGATCAAAACATATGCAAACTGAAGAAAAAAAGTCTAAATGTTTTTAGGAAAGTAAGATAACAACTTAGAGAAGTTTGTAACTATGTGTATTCTTTTTATAAGTGTTGATGTATGATTTTGGTCAAACAAAGAATTACCACTGCTCATCAATTTTTTAAACTAAAAACATCAATTACATTTTCCCTTAGCAGCTCTAGTAAGATTGAACGCTATGGGATCTTCTCTTGTTAGCTCAATTTAAACAAAAAAAGAAGAGAAAAGCAATGTTAGCATATCACACTGTATAAAAGCAAATACAAACACAATTTTTTCACCTAATTATTATATCTTAGTGCACACATGAAGTTAATTGAAAGCAACAGACTTGGAACAATAATAAACTCGAATCTGATTTTATGACGTCTGACAAATATGATGGATAATGTAAGCTTGCATAGAAATTACCAAAATTGAATAAAAAAATTAAGAAAAGACGAACCTTGGAATGTATAGAGACAAATTGCAGACGAGAAGATTAAGAAGGGCATAAATTATTAATGAAAAATAACCCAAAGATGAAGAAAGGAAATTATGCAGGTGCTAGTATATATGTGGAAGAAGTGGGTTATTCAAAATTTAAATTCTTTACTAAAGAGAAATTAGTATTAGAGAAAGTAACTTTTTCCTATATTTTAAAAGTGACATACACTTTAGATGCAAGTAAATTTTTCAAAGAAAACAATTATCTCTTTTAGAGTTTTAGATATATATGACATCATCCATTGAATTAAAAATCTCAATTGGTAGCCTAATTTCATGAAACGTAACCAAAATTTAAAAAATATGACATCAACACAAAGTGCTCTTTAATAGATAATATAGATTACACATGCGCGTCTATTTGATCACACCCATATGCATACATTCACTTGATACTGTTAAGAAAAGTGACACTGGATTGAAGCCAAACCGTAACTAAAATATGAAATACAATAAAAGACGATATAGTATTTAACGTGAAAAACCCCAATAGGGTAAAAACCACGGGCAAGTAAAGATACATTTCACTATGTAGAAATTAGGAATTAAACTTCTCTCTAATCACAAGGATAAACATCATTAGTTATATCTCTTGTATTAGGGGCAATTTCACAAACTCTATAATATCCCCACACACAAGAACTAGGAGAAATAAAAGTAAAATGGGATGATAAAAAAAAGCAATGAAGGCTTCCTTTTTATAGGAAACAATCTTGACATATGACATCATGCATGATAATGACATAACCAAGTTGCAATCAAGTTGTTCCAACTTGCAAAAGGTTCCTAGTAGATACAATTTATCTTCTTAATAATCTCCCACTTGAAGATTAGGTTAAGGCTCAAACAATCTTCACACGACATCCCTCCTTGCATTTTCATGTTGCTTACGTTTTTGCTAGGCCGCATGTGGTTAGACACCATATAAACTTGTCACAGTTGATGGCTTTCATCATATAATCTGCCACGTTATCATCAGTATAAATTTTCTTCATGTCTACGGTTCCTTATGTAACAACCCACATTTTTAGGTCATTTTACGTCAATAAACTCAAACTTATTTATTTTTAACTTTTACACAGTTACTTTTAATTTTAACCGTTTAGTTAAATCACGTAAACTAAAAATCAACAATCAACGTAAATGGACACAAAACAAATAAAAGTTTACGTCAAGCAAGCATTATATTACTTTTACGAAAGTAATAATCAACTTTTTATATTTTATTTTTATTGGTTACGTAAAACGTTTACGTTTCGCAATAAAATACATTTAGGCATACCCGGAAGCACCAATACCTATCTATACTCAACCAAATACCCATAATTATACCCAATATCCAAAAATTATATATTTTCACATATACAAACATACATATCCGGTCCTAGTATAGAAAGCACCAAGAAAATATCTAAGACTTCCATTCTTTATATCAACATGTGCTAAATCCATTTCCAAGCAACCTTTCTTTCAATTACTAACTCATTTACAAAGATACTTACACAAGTCTTTCTTCCATACTTTCTTACACCAAAACCATGTCTCTTTTCCTAATTTTCATGGATATGTCTTTAGATATTTAGCCTATATAAAGCATCCTATTCCAAGAACACTTCACACACTTCTCATTAAACTAGAAAATCATAAAATTTCTCTCCTTACTACTCCCTAGGCCACGGCTTAAAAACCCACCCTAAATAAATTCATAACTTTTGATTTACAAAGATACAAGTGTACAAGGGTTAATATTAGGCATATCTAAAGTGTTACAAATTGATTTATAAGCTTGGTTGGGTGATTATAAGGGTTTGTTCAAGTAAAGAAGATTAGGGTTTTCTAAGTAAAGTTAGGGTTTTGTGATAAGTATTTAGGCTAAATACTTGGTTGGTGATATTGTCTATCATCCTCATTCATCTTCCTAAAGTCTTCTATAAACTCTAATCTCCTCAATATATTCATTTCATATTTTATATAATAGTTATATGGTTAATCATTACCTAGTTATATTTTATACATGTTTATAAAATATTGCAAGTTTACATAAACTCAAGAAATACTTGTTCATGGTAAATATGATGTTTAAAACATAAGGACATGATTTATTTAAGGATTTACAAGCAATGAATAATTTATATAATTATTTGTTAAGTTATGGTTAACTATTTATTTATAAAGTGTATATAAATAAATAAACATGATGGACATTTTTCTTGGACACTTTGGACTATATATGATGGACATAAACTCAATGACTTGATTTATATACAAGATGTGTAATTACATAAATTAGAAGACTTGTAGCAAATTAGTTAAGTTAAAAATTTATAAAAACAAATTTTCAAACATTTAACTAAAACCTACTATTTTAAATTCGAAAATATAATATTTATTTTATATTTTATTAAAATAGTACATCTCATGATGATTCTAAATATATAGAGAACTCCAAAATCCGAATTATAACGAAGGAGTTATGCTATTTACAAGTTGCGATAAAAAGTATTTTTATAAAAGTAATTTTATAAATGTACGTTACTGTTCATGACAATGGGTTTTTGAATATATTTTTCTTGGATAAAACTTTTAATTATGAATCCGTGCATATAAGGATCACTAAAAACGGAATTAAAATGGAAGAGATATGAATTTTATATGATTTCAATTAAATAAATTTATAAAAGGTGTTTTTATAAATTTTAGCCACTGTTACTGTTCATGACAGTTTGTATAAATATTATAAGTATAATATTTTGCTAGATTTCTCAAATACTATTCCATACATATAAAGAACATGCGAAACAAAGTTAAAACGGAAAAGATATAAGGTGTATAAAACCTTATGCACTATTTCCTGACATGAATAGTGTTGGTTCGTTTTTAATAAAAACTTTACAAAACGATGTGGTATTCCTTACATAATATTTATACATGTTTTTAACTTTATAAATATTATTTTACAAGACGATTGAACTATTTATACAATAACATTATATAAATAATAAAACATTAAATCGAGTATTTTTAATAATTAATTGTTGGACAAGTATACTATTTTTACAAATACAAGTACATGGACATTTATTTTTCAACGTAAAAAATTTATATTGTTTAATTATATAAATTAAACAAACACGTTTAGGTGGTGATGTAACTATATAGAATTATATGTTGTGTTAGTTATTCAAAGTACATTGTACTCATACGACCTATATTTAATTAGGTTGCATTCGGACTGTACGTGACGATTTTCATATTTGATTTATATATCAAATACATTCACTGAGGTGAGTTCATAGCCCCATTTTTATACAATTCCAATGATTTACAATTCTCGGGGTGAGAAACATGCATTGTTTTACGATTAGACGCAAATACACTTTTATACAAATTACGAGTTTGCCTAAGTAGCTATAACCTACTATGCCCATGAATCATGAACTGTTAATTACTAGATTGTAAGCGCGAATGTTATGAATAGATCTATTTAGGATTGACATCCCCGTTCGGGTGAGTAGCGCTCACTCATTTCGGAGGTACCGAAACGACGAATGTATACCATGTCGGAACAATTTGGATGTTGCGGGTTGAACATCTACATGGGCACATTATGTGCATTAATTTGCATACACATATATGTTGTAGGTTCAGTGTCATGAGCTTAGTGCATTTCGTAATTACTTTTGAGATATTGTATGTGTTACATGTCTTACACTTAGAAATCTTGCGGTCCTACTTTATACATTACTTAAACCCGTGAATTCACCAACTTTATGTTGACATTTTAAAACATGTTTTTCTCAGGTCAATACGATACGAGACAATGATACATTGGTGGTTGTTGTTTTGGATGTCATTGCATAAAGATATAGAAGCATTACATTTTTGGGGATATTTGTTATGTTTCAAAATCTTTACATTTACAAGTGAACATGTTAAGCCGTTGTGCTTTTGTAACAAACAACTTTAATTAAATCCAATGAATCATTTTAAACGACTCATTTAGAGGTCGTTCTCATATCTTGTGCTATTGATCTATGAAGTAACACTCTCAAACCCATATTCCGCTACGACCCTATTTGGGGGTGTTATAGATTGGTATCTAGAGCCAAGGTTATAGAGAACCAGGTCAAATGTTTTTACTTGGACTATAACCATTTTCAAACATTTCATCTTACAAAAGTTTTCACGGGACATACATACATTATTTGTTTGCATTAGTTAGTCGTACTAGATACTTACATGGTTAATATACGTGTTTATATTATATTACGTATATTTTACAATTATTTATATAAGAGTTATTTATATAAATACTAAAACATTATGAATGTCACGACGGTCCTTTAAAAGCTGTTTCACGACTTTAACCTGTCATCTCGCAACATTTTTGTTGGGATTAAAAGCCTTCTTGAAGTTACTGCTGCTCAGGTTAGAGTTACTGCTGCTAAGCGAAACTTAGTGCTGTTCAGTAATATTAATGAAAAATATGCTAAGTAGTTAGTACTGCTAGTTACTACTGCTAGAGTATATTACTACTGCTAGTGTAACTTAGTACTGCTAGTTACTACTGCTAGAGTATATTACTAGTGCTAGTGTAACTTAGTGCTAGAGTAAAGTTAGTACTGCTGGTGAAGATTGAAGAAAAATATTCTAAGTAGTTACTACTGCTTGTACACAATTAATGCTGCTGGTGTATAAGTTACTACTACTTGTTCAAAGTTAATGCTGCTGGTACAAAGTTACAACTGCTCAAAGATTAAGACTGCTGAAAGAGTTTCTACTGTCAAGGATTACTTACGTGATAAGTATTAGTTATTTATAGAATAGTTCTTAGAGAATATTCTAAGTTTTAGGAATATATTGTAATCCCATTAGGAATCCTTGGTGTATAAAAGGAGGTCCTATGGTATAGAGTTCTATGAACCAAAAACGAGTCATTCATAGAATTGTCATAGCTTCAAGGTTTTGTAACCCTAATACTAGTTAGAGTATTCGTATTAATATATTGAAGCTTTGTTTGTTAATCTATGAGTTTATTAGAATTACAATGCTATTGCATATTCTTCTTATTGATCATAGATTAGATTCCGCATAATCTTTGATATATTTTACAAAGTTTCTATTATAGTTGTGTAGGATTTATCTTGCATAACTAAACCTTACACAAGCTAAGGAATTCAAGATTTATTAAAGTGGGGTCAACAAGTGGTATCAAAGCTTGTTGCTTTGAGAAACTTTGCTAAGAAGAAGAAGACATGGACAAGACTCATACATATGGTGGCAGCATCAAAAGTGCCTATGCACAAACCAGGTGAGTATAACTTTGGAGGATGAGGAAGGAAACATACATCTCAGAAGAATGATTACTCTCTATGGGAGATAATAGAGAATGGTAAAGCACCTCCAATAACAAAGGTATGTTAAGTGTTGAGACTACAATTTGCTCCAACAACTGCTAAAGAAAAGGCACAAAGGAGGTTAGAGTTGAAGGCAAGAAGCACTTTATTGATGGCATCCTAATGAACATCAATTGAAGTTTAACTCCATCAAAGATACCAAGGGATTGCCAGCAGGCTTGAGAAGAGGTTTTGGAGGGAATGCTGCTACTAAAAAGACTCAGAGGAATCTTCTAAAGTAGCAGTATGAAATTTTTACTGCATCTAGCTCAGAGGTGTTAGATCAAACCTTTGATAGGCTTCAAAATCTTATTAGTCAGTTGGAGATTCATGGTGAAAGTATCTCACAAGAAGATGTGAAACAGAAGTTCTTAAGAAGTCTGTCACCAGAATGGAACACACATACCATTATCTGGAGGAACAATCCTGAGATAGATACATTAAGCTTGGATGATCTTTACAACAACATGAAGATCTATGAACCAGAGGTCAAATGGACATCAAGCTCAAGCACAAACACACAAAACGTAGCCTTTGTGTCCTCAAACAGCACCAGCAGTACAAATGGAGTAGTTAATACTATTCATGATGCTACAACAGCTAGCACTCAAGCTACTGCTGTTAACTCAACAACAATTGACAACTTGAGTGATGATGTCATCTGTGCTTTCTTTGTAAGTCAACCAAACAGTCTACAACTTGACAATGAGGACTTGCAACAAATTCATCCTGATGATTTAGAAGAGATGGACTTTAGTGCAGATGGGCTATGCTAACAAAGAGGGCAAGGAGATTCCTTAAGAACACTGAAGAAAGCTTACTGTAATGTAATGAGACCATTGGTTGATAAAGACCAAGGTGGAGTGTAACAACTGCACAAAAGGGACACTTTGTAAGGGAGTGATGCCTAAGGAACCAAGAAACAGAAAAGGGAGAACACAAAGAAGGTTGTGCCATGAGATAACACTTTCTAATGCCCTTTGGTGTTCCTGTGATAGTTCGGTTATTGATTGGAGTGAGCAAGAGAGAAGAAGTTCCCAACTAACTTTGCACACAAGCTTACTCTTCTACAAGTTCTAACATGAGGTATCTACTAATACAAACTGTCATTCATCTTGGTTTAGAAAATGTAAAAAATTCTTAAAGAGCAAAATGAACAACTTGATAGTAAAGACTTAAGACATCCTAAGTATAAATGCTATTGCTATAAAACAGGTTTAGAGTCTGTAGAAGCAAGACTTCTAGTTTATAAGAAAAATGAGTCTGTTTATGAGGAAGATATCAAGGTCTTAAAATGTGAGATTCATTTAAGAGAAGTAGCCATTACAGAGCTTAGGAGGAAGTTAGAACTGGCTCAAAAACAAAAAGATGAAATTCAGCTAACAGTAGAAAATTTGAGAACTCCATCTAAAAGCTTAAGCAATCTAATAGACTGTCATGATAGTTGGATAAGCGCAAAACCTGTTTAGGGTATAATGCTGTTCCACCTCCCTATACAGGAAACTTTATGCCTTCAAAACCTGATTTGTCATTCTCTGGTCTAGAAGAGTTTGTGAACGAGCCTATAGTTAGTGAGTCTACAGTTAAGAAGCCTATAGTTGAGAAAAGTGAAGCTAAGGCTAGTGAAGCAAAGCCTAAAGCAGTTAGAAAGAATAATGGTGCTCCAATTATTGAGGATTGGGTGTCAGATAGTGAGGAAGAAAATGTGTCTCAAACTAAGATTGAAAAGAAAATAGCTAAGCCTAGTTTTGTTAAGATAGACTTTGTTAAAACTAAACAAACAAACAAAACTAATAGGAAAACTGCTAAACAAGTTGAGCACAATGGACAAAATACTCACATTCCTAGAGGCAATCAAAGAAACTGGAATAATATGATGTCTCAGAGACTAGGAAGTAATTTTGAGATGTTTAACAAAGCTTGTTATAATGTGAAAAGTTATGAGTCCTTCCAGTAGATTGTTAAATAAGGTGGAAGTCAAAAATAGTTTCAAAATATAAAAACCTGTTTGGAACAATGCTAAAAGGGTGAATCATCAAAATTTTACCAAAAAGACTCACCCCTGCCCTAAAAAGAACATGGTTCCAAGAGAAGTACTAATGAAGTCTGGCCTAGTATTACTTAATACTGCCAGACAAGTTAATACTGCTCACCCAAAAATAACAATGAATAGTGCCAGACCAATGACAAATCTTTCCAAATTAGCACATTCAACTGTTAAGTGGCCCATTCACAAGAATACATCATTTAAAAACAGTAATTTTAATCAGAGGGTTAATACTGTTAAGGATAAAAAATTTAATACTGCTAGGCCAAAAGAAGTAGTTAATGCTGCTAGGCCAAAAGCAGTAGTTCTGTTAAGGGAAATAATGTTAATGCTGTTAAGGCCTCAGCTTGTTGGGTTTAGAAACCAAAGACTAAAGTTTTAGACCATGTTTCTAAACACAACAGTGCATCAATCACCCTAAAGAAGTTTGATTATGTTGATGCACAAGGCAAATCCAAGTCAATGATGGCATGGGTCCCCAAAAGAAGCTGATTTTCTTATCTAATGTGCAGGGCAATCCACAAATGAATTTACAGGATCAAGGAGTGATTGATAGTGGATGCTCAAGGCACATGACAGGGAACATGTCCTATCTTACAGACTATAAAGAGATAGATAGAGGATATGTTGCCTTTAGAGGAAACCCCAAAGGAGGGAAAATCACAAGAAAAGGTACAATCAAAACTGGTAATTTAGATTTTGAGAATGTGTATTTTGTAAGAGTGTTGATCCCTTGTAGATCTTTGATTAGCTTGTTAAAGCTTTAGTTATCTTAGATAAATCTAAAACAACTATGATAGAAACCTTGTGGTATATATATAAAGATTATGCGGAATTAATCTTTATATACTCAGAAGAATAATAAGAACAATATCAAAACAAAGGAACTTTCACTATATTAAACAAATCACAAAACAACTATATGTTTTGCCTAACAACTATTGTGTTTTTCTATTTGTGTATCTCTATCTATTCATCTATCTAACTATGCCGTAAGGGTTCCTTTTATACACCAAGGAAAAACCCTAATAGGCTTACAAAACGCGTTAAGTAATCATGCATATCTATTCCTAATTTAGCTCAGGCATATCACATAAGCAGTACTAATAAACTAACTAACAATACTAATTTACACTGACAGTACTAACATTGTACTGACAATACTAACTATAACTAGCAATACTAATATTACAACTAGCAGTACTAATGACTTAGTTTATATTCTTCAATCTTCACTAGCAGTAAGTAGCAGTACTAAGTCCTTTGAGCAGTATGAACTTGTAGAAGCCCTTTAAATCCCAACAAACCTCCCCTAAACTTGTGATTTATCTCTAAATCATCAAGTTTCTTGAATTAAATCTTGTTGGCTCTGAGAGGATTCTTTTAAACACTTTATCTTCTTGATTTATTGGCTTCTATAAAGATTTTCTTGACTAAGTCTCTTGCCATCTCACTATCCTCTTCCACTTGCAGTCTTCTACTGAGCATCAACATCATAACTGCAGTTGTCAAAGGATAATCCTTTTCTGGTAGCATATAGATGCAATGCCCTCTTGTTGAAAATACATGATGTAATGCACATGATCCATACAATCTCCAAGTCAAAGGATCATGCATATATCTTTGTAGTTTCCACAGTGTATCCTCCTTATCTGGTTCATACAAGACTTTTAATTCAACCCATAGAGCTCTTTCAACAACAAAATTCGGAGATCTTCAAAAAAACGAGCTAGTGCCTTCAAAGGTACACTTTTCGATCTAAATCAAGCAAGAAATCACATATACACACGATCTAATCATCCCATTAGCTCTGATACCAATTGTGGTATATCCTATATCATAACACGGGGTCGATTCTTGGATTTGGCTAGTTTCTAGAGAGAGAAACACTTGAGAGAGTTTTGTAGTGAGAGAAAATGTGTTTCTTATGAAAAGGAAATAATGACTAGCTTACCTCTTCCAAAGTTGGAAGAGGCTTATATAGTACTTACAATATACCGGGTATTCGTACCCGACTTAAAACCGAAAAACGTACTATTAACTATTAAACTACGAGCTATAATAAACAGTAAAATACACTGGGTGACCGAGACTTTTTCTAATATCTAACATATCTCTTGTTTTTTCACTACATCGTTTATCTCGTTTTATTTACTACTTCAATTATTTATCTCTTTATCTTATTACATCTCTTGGTATCAAGAGCTGAAGTTCCTGATTAAGATGTCTCCAAGGAGAAGTGAAGGCGAAGAGTCAGAATATCCGTTCTTTGAGAGTGATGATTCATCTTCTGATGAATGGAGAGATTATGGTATGGCGAGTGACGATTATGAAGGACCTCCAGTATTTGATGATGATCAATATGAAGATGTCATTGAGGAGGAAGAAGGATTTGTTGACAATTATCCAAATTTTCAAAAGGATGAAACTAATGTGTCATTTTCGGGTGTTGTATTGGGTGTAGAAGAAGAATCGATGCCAGTTTATGATACCGATATTGAAGATGCCATTGAGGATGAAGAAGGATTTGTTGGGAAAAGAGGATTTGGTGAGGAAGAAGACAACATGGAAGACGTTGTAGTTATGGCTAATGATCTTTGCTCTTCAAAGATCCAAACTGTAAGTGTTGATTTTTCAAAAACCTTAGATTCAAACCCTCATGAGTTAATTTTGTTGCAAAAGGGCAATTTGGTCGAGGTTAGTATTTTGATATGCAAAAAATATCAAGAAAAGTATTTGAAAGTTGCACCCATGGATGATAAGTTTGGTTTTAAGTTGATTAAGGTTCGAGGTCGAGTCATTATAAAGAAAGGGATTTTGATGCAAGGGATACAAATTTGGATGCTACGAGTACAAGGGACGAGTGAGGCAAACTCGAGGACGAGTCTTTTCAAGTGGGGGAGAATGATGCGGGGAGAATGATGCAGATTTGTCAAAATATTTACTTTCCTTATTTTATTTATGTTTCTTGTTTGACAATAAACTTTGATTAGGAAACTATATTCTTAATCAATTATGTGTTTAGAAATAGGAAAGTAATATTCAATCTTTTTAGGTTGATTCTACTTGTCCTATAAATATAGGGTCTTTTTTCTTTGTATTGGATATCTTTTGGAGTTTTGACAATAAAAGCTTTTGCTTTGTTCTTGGCAGTTTGCTAAGATTTTCTTAATAATCGGTATTCGTTTGAATCAACGATTGTTGGAGTTTGCCTGATTATCGGTATTCATTTGAATCAACGATAGTTAAAAGATTGTTTTTGGTATTCGTAGAATCAACAGATCCAATTTGTTATCTTGTTTTATTAGACTACATCATTTTTTCTCATTAACCATTGCATATATTTGTTAGTTTTTCTCTGACGCTCTTTTTGTTTCGACAAAGGAGGAGAAGGAAGTAAAAACTTCAATTTAAAACTTATAAATTTTATACTTTACTTCCAATAATTTTATGTTTTGTCATCAACTAAAAGGAGGAGATTGTTAATACAAATAAACTGTAAAAACGTTTATTTAAATTTTACGATCTATCGATATTTTGTCGATAACAATCATGAAATCATCGGAAGTATAAAATAAAGTTTATATGTTTTAAACCAATAGTTTTCTAACTAAACACATCCATCATATATCAAACATCAATCATCATTCATTATACATCAAACGTCATTCTTCTATATTAACTAAGTTATTCTTTCACAAAATTTAATCATACAAGTAAGTACACATTTTATTTTAAAATGTGTCATTTATATATTTTAACAAATGCAATTAAATTGGATATTTTATTTCAAGTATTCCAAACATAGTTAATTATACACTTTTAAACAAAACAACAAACATATTCTTGCACCTTTTATTTTTAAAAACAACTTTTGTTATTTACATACTTTTGAAGTATACAAAAGAAAATCAAAGAAATAATTTCACAAATTGTTATTTACCTCATGCATGAAATCACTCATGATCTTGAAAAGATCTTAAAATATAACAAAAGATTTTTTAAGATTTGGTAAGAAAAATTCGGATTTACATCAGCAGTGACCCGGAACCCTCGGGTTACACTGGTCGGTTCCCTTTTAAAAGGGACCAGCCTGAAGCGGGGAACAGTAACACATTTTGCCTATAAATAGCAAGCCATATATCTTGTTTTAGGCATCCCTTTTCACACACATTCTCTCTTACATTCTCTAATCCTTGATCTCAGATCAAGATCACTTTCATGTTTTATTCTTGGTGATTTTCTTATTAGGAGAAGATGTAACCAAATTATGCATACGAGATTAAGCCTCAAGTTTACTTGTTGCAAGCATCCCTCATCACATCAAGATCTTCCTACTGATTCTTTATCATTATTCATTCATTGTAAACATAAAAACCATTCTCATACAAATGTAGATCAGATAAGTTGGTTCTACCGAAGTTAGGACTCGATATTTAGCTTTGTACCTGATAAAGTGTAAGCGGCGTATGATCGGTTCTACCCGTGTTAGGACTCAGGATAAAGTGTAAGCGACGTAGGGTTGGTTCTACCGGTGACAGGACTCGGTATTTAGCTTAGTATCGGATAAAGTGTAAGCAACGTTGTGAGGCTTCTCCACCAAAATACGGAGCTTGTGGATGTAGTGTTTACGAACTCTTGAGTTGGGTACCTGAGGAGTGGAGTAGGGCAAGTAAAGAGTCCTTGTAGACAAACCACTATAAATAATTATGTCATTGCTATATCCTTTACATTTATTTATCGCACTCATTTGTTTATTATTTGGATAGATCTATATGTAGATAATCATTATCCATATCTAGATCTAAATATTTTCTCAATACTTAACACAAATAAATTTAAAATGGAATTTTTAATTGGTAAAACTATTCAACCTCCCTAGTTTTCCACAAATGGTATCTCAACCATCAATTTAATGCTCAACACGTGTAAAGGAGAACCCCTTGTAAACCCTAATTCTCTGCCTATAAAAGAGAATCTTGTAAAGGAGTAGATGATATCGCTTGCAATTAATGTGAAAAATATTCAAAAGCATTTACTTTTCGAATCAAACTTAGGATGTTGAAGCTTCAGTTTTAGTTTCAGCATTGGGTAAAGTTTGTACTTAAACAATTAACTTTGGTTAGTGTTTAGGTTGCAGAGGAGATCACCAAATTGATATTTAGCTGGTTTACTATTCAGCAAGTAAACCTTGTCACAAGTCGAACGAGCCAAAGGAGCTAGTCGAGCTTAATAATCTAACGAGCTACTCGAACTTAACAAATATTTTTAAGCTTATTTTCTAAATTTTAAATATATATTCTTAATAGGTTTAGATTCAAGTTATAACTTAATATTTTTAAATTGTATATTTACTTAGGGGTGTTCAAAAAATTCGAGAAATTGATGAGCCGAGCCGAACCGTTCAAACGAGAACCGAAAAACCCGAAACCAAAGAAACCAAAACCGAAACCGGAAAAACCTGCTTATCACGGTTTGGTTTTGGTTTTTATTTTTAGATATCTGCAGTTAACCAAACCGAATCAGACATATATTAGTGCACTACTTTTAATGTATAATGAATTATTTGCTCCTAATGTAAACATTTCTAAACATCTATGTGTGAGAATCTATTAATGTGATCGTAATCTATAAACGTCTGATAAATATTTGTTTGTTAATATATTATGTATGAATATTTAAATCCAGCTATTGTAACGAAATAACTTTTATTTGAATTTTATCTATTCAATGCCATTTAATTTTACTAAAATGATATTTTACATTTTAGACCATGTTATTGTTTATATGGATTGTTGGGTGTGCAAACCCAATCCAACATCGATAGAATTATAATCACAAAGTCAACATATAAGCTTGGTGGGCTACTCCATCTATCACCAATTGGTTTTAGAATAGAACCTCAATTGGGATTATATGTTAGACTTTGTGAGATATTGGGTGTAAGATTATCACAATTGGTATGAGAGCTACGGTTGGGCCCAGTGGTGGTGTCGATGGTGTTCCCTCGGTTAGACCCCAGTTCGACGGTATTAGTAGATCCCGATAAACCTTGTATCGAAAGGAAGCCGATAAAAGGCGGGGTGTGTTCCGATGGTAAAGGTCGGCGGTATGAAAAAGGTAGGAATAGTTAAAGGGGAGGCCCATTGTGGTTTGGGTTTGAGGGGAGGATTGTTGGGTGTGCAAACCCAATCCCACATCGGTAGAATCATAATCTCAAAGTCAACATATAAGCTTGGTGGGCTACTCCATCTATCACCAATTGGTTTTAGAATGGAACCTCAGTTGGGCTTATATGTTGACTTTGAGATTATGATTCTACCGATGTAGGATTGTGTTTAAACACCCAGCAATCCCCCCCTTAAACCCAAACCACCATGGGCCTCCCCTTCAACTATAGCCACGGTCCCACCTTTTTCATACCGCCGACCTTTACCATCAGAACACACCCCGCCTTTTATCGGCTTCCTTTCGGTACAAGGTTTACCAGGATCCACTAATATCGTCGAACCGGGGTCTAACCAAGGGAACACCATACACACCACCACTGGGCCTAACCGTAGCTCTGGTACCAATTGGTTTTAGAATGGAACCTCAATTGGGCTTATATGTTAGACTTGGTGAGATGTTGGGCGTAAGATTATCACAATTGGTACCAGAGCTACGGTTGGACCCAGTGGTGGTGTGGATGGTGTTTCCTCGATTAGACCTCGGTTCAACGGTATTAGTGGATCTCGGTAAACCTTATACAGAAAAGAATCCGATAAAAGGTGGGGTGTGTTCTGATGGTAAAGGTCGGCGGTATGAAAATGTGGGGTGGATCCCGGTAAACCTTATACATAAAGGAAGCCGGTAAACCGTGTGAATGGTTTTCTCCGCCTGAAAGGAGCTTGTTGACATAGTGAAATCTCGAGTTGGATACTCGGAGAGTGTAGTAGGGCGAAGAAGAGCTTCGTAGCCGAACCAGTATAAATCTTGGTGTCTGGTCTGATCGTTCTTTCCTTTATCACTTTATATTGCTGGTATAGATATTACAATTAGATAGTTATCATGATTGGTTCATATTGTTGATTGGTTGAACATATACTCGAATCTAACAATTTTAAAAGTAAAATTTTAAAACGGAAATTAACCTATAAACTATTCAACCCCCCTTCTAGTTTCCACTATTGGTATCAGAAGCCGAGGTCACTCAAGATTTTTAAAATATATTGTATTTTAAAGCTTGGATCGATCTATGGATTCCGAAAAATATCTAGAAGGGCAACCCATGCAAAGACCATCACTCTTTGAAAGTGATGGTTTTATTTATTAGAAAAATAGATTCGAAATATATGTTAAATCGAAAGATCTTGATCTTTAGCATGTTATTACTAACGATGATTTACAACCTATTGAACAAAATCCGGAAACCAAATTAGATGAGGTTTTTTCTTTTGAAAAACAAAGTGATGATCTTAAAAAGAGGCTTGCGAAAAATAACGAAACCAAAATGGTTATTTACAATGCTTTGCCAAAAAAATAATATGAAAGAATTTTCATGTGTAATACGGAAAAAGAAATTTGGAAAACGTTGTTAATCACCCATCAAGGTAATAGCCAAGTCAAAGATAACATGATAGACCTTTTGATACAACAATATGAACAATTCGTCATTTCTGAAAACGAATCTATAGATAGTGCTTTTGCTAGGTTTAATACTATTATTACTAGTCTAAAAGCTCTTGATGAAGGTTATTCTAGCAAGAATTATGTTAGGAAATTTCTTAGAGCTCTACATCCCAAATGGAGAGCAAATGTCACGACGATTGAAGAGTCGAAAGACTTAACATCACTATCACTTGATGAACTCATCGGGAATCTCAAAGTTTACGAGATGATCATCAAGAAAGATTTTGGAATAGTCAAAACTAAGGGAGAAAAAAAATCACTTGATTTAAAGGCTAAGAAAGAATCTAGTGATGAGAAGTGTTCGACTTCCGGAAGTGAAGACGAAGAATACGCCATGGCGGTTAGAGATTTCAAGAAGTTCTTCAAGAGAAGAGGTAGATTCGTGAGACAACCATAGAACGACAAAAAGGCATTCCAAAGAAGCCGAGATGACAAGAACGACAAAAGTTATAGAAAATGTTTTAGATGCGGCGATCCAAATCATCTTATTGGAGAATGTCCAAAACCAGCGAAGACAAGAACCAAAGAGGATTCGTAGGAGGTTCTTGGAGTGATAGCGGTGAAGAAGATGATGAGAATATCAAAGACGAGACATGTATCGTAGCTCAAGCATCAAATGAGGTATGTTTCGATTCCTTTTACTTTAGTGATGAAAATCCATCAATTGACGATTTTACTTTAGATAATGAATATGATAAACTTTGCAAGATGAGTTTAAAAATAATCACTAATAATAAACAACTAAAAGTTACTAGAAATAGTTTAGAAAATGAACTTAGTGAACTAAAATTAAAATTATCTACATAAGAGAAAAACAAAGGAGTTGATCTCGAATGTACAAATTGTTAATTACTTAAAAGTGAGAATGAAAAACTCAAAGAAGAAGCTCTTAAACTAACTAAATTTGAAAAGAGCACGCATTGCTTAAATGAAATGTTAAGCAATCAAAAACCCTCTGGTGATAAATTAGGTTTAGAGTTTAACTCGTGTGAAGCATAAACTAGTAAGTCTAAGGAAATAAAATTTGTGAAATCTCATAAAGAAATGTCCTCTGGTGGCGGTCCCCTAAATATCTTGGGCGGCCCCCAAAGTGTGACACCCGTGATTTGAGCAGGTTAGTCTTATCGTTAGAGTTGGCTAAGTGTTTTCGTGTGCTTAATTTATGATCCATGTGGCATTGTTTGTGTGCTTGATATTCAATTTGAGGTGTGTGTTCATCTCAATGTTGATTGAATTTGAGATATTGGTTGATTAATTTCCAGTTGTTCACATGTAGTGACAACGGAAATGAGTGGCGTGGATGCGTGTATTGCTTCGTGAATATGTGGATGTCTAGGCGTTGGATTAATATAGGAAGTATGTCATATGGGAAGTGAATTGGTTTCGTGGAATATGAGAGTTAGTGGCAAACTTACTAAAAATAGAAAGTATGTTGGTGAAATGAAAATTATAAATAGAAAGTTTAGTATGGAGTTTTTATGCAAAAATGTTTATTAAATTAATGAAGTATGAATCGTTAATTTCGGAATGAGATTAATTAGTGAATTAAGGTTTTATAATTTAGTTATGAAGTAATAAATAAAATTTGGTTGGGAAAATATTAATAAGTAGTGTAATTGTTTTATCTTAAATTCTTTGCATTTATCAAGGTTTTTAAGTAAATATGTAATAAAAAAATATATAATATATATATAGGAGGGGGAGGTCACGAAATTTAAAAGAAAAAAATAAAAATAAAATTATTTTTTTATAAGGGATGTTGTTTGGGTCGGTTTGGAACAAAAGAAAAAGGAAGAAAAAAGGAAACAAAGCCTAATTCTACAAAAACTCTAATTAGGTATTTATCTTAATTATAAATATACAATTTATAAAAACCCTAAAACTATTTTTCCTTTCTCTTGTGAGGTATTCGGCCGAACAAAGAGAAAATCAAGAGAGAAAAAATTCTTTTCAAGCTAGGTGATTTTGTGTTCAAGATTTGAAGAATTAAGGTATAGATCATAACCCTTTGTAAGTTAATCATCATTAAATCATGTAATAATTAATATGATGAATCATTAGGGTTTTATTAAATCTTTAATTATTGATATATGATCATGTTATAATGATTAGGGTTTGATTAGGATTATATTGATGCTATTGTTAGGGTTAGATTTGCGTTAAAACATGAATTAAGGTTTGGCAGATTTTAGGGCTGTGTTCATCGGATGATATCTAGATGATAAAAACATGAATTGATATAATTCTTAAGCCTAAATTGTAGTTCAGATAGTCTATTTTTCAAAAAGTCCGGCCTCGAACGATTTCGAGTTCGGGAAGTCAGTTTGTTCCATTGGAACAAGAAAGTAGTCAAACCAGTAAGTTCGGGTCAGATTTAGGCAGATTTCGAGGTGTAAAACCCTTACTTAAAATTCGAATTAGGATTAGCCAAGCTATAGAAGTTAAGTTCTATGTGTCTATTAACTTTACCCAAAAGATGAGCTTTTGATTTGGTGTCTAAGTATGGTTAATAAGTCCAAACTTTTTAGTGTTCGTGCAGATCCGAATCTGAGTAGTTAAAAGTTTGATTTTATTTGAGGCACTTAGGAGTGGAAATAAATTAGTGGAAAAATAAAAAAGATAGTAAACTCATGAAATTGAATGTGTGATTTTTGGTAGAATTTATGAAGGTCAGTAGGTATGGTTTAGAAAATGGTAAAGTGACACTAAAATTCTGCGTTTTCGGGTAAAATGTAGAACTTTGAAATAGTGTGTAATTGAATTGGTTAAGGTTGGGCATGGTGTCGGGGTGACCCATGGAGGTAATCAAACTCCTTAGACATCCATCATATGATTGTTACAAGGGCGTAAGCATTTGTCTTAGTCGCGTGTAACACGTTTTTGTTTTGTTGATTAGTTTTGTGCAAAGGATTTGGGAATTACTTAAGCATCAGGTGAGTTTCATAGTCCCTATTTTTACATTGTTTTAAAAATAGGATGAAAATGATGATTGTGGATTTAAAAGGTTTTAATTGTTGTGATTATGTGGTTTTATGTGAGGCATGAACGTTTATGTAGTTATTATATGTGATGTGCTACATGATGTGTGATTCATTGGAGCTGAGGGATACGCCTATCCCATATTTGTGTGATTCCAGTTAGAGAGTAGTGGTTCTACTCATTTAAATCTAATTAGAAGGTTGAAATAAGACTCAATGCTGTGTGATTTCGGTTAGAGAGTAGTGGTTCTACTCATTTAAATCTAATTGGAGGGTTGAAATAAGACTCAAATATGTATGATTCCGGTTGGAGGGTAGTGGATCTACCTATACCAAATCTAACTGGAGGGTTAAAATAATACTTAATTCTGTATGTTCCGATCGAAGGGTAATGGATTACCCATGACTGTTGTGATTGTTTATGAGTATGCGTGATAGCCTGTATGATAGCTAGCTTAAATTGTTCTGCCCTAATTTGTTTTATTAATCGCAGCAATTGGTTTTGAAAGATAGAATTTTGTGTGTCTTAAACCTATGACTCTCACCAACCGTTGTGTTGACGTTTTTAAGCATCATTTTCAGGTGAGCATCATGAGGATGTTAAGATTAAGAGAAGTGGATAGAGAGACCATAGGATGCATGCGGAGTTCAATCTCCTAGTTCATTGTTTTACATTACTTGGTTTATGAAATGTTTTGGATGTTGCATGTCTTGATATTGGCGAGAACCCCTTTTTCTTCAATATAAGATGCCTTTTGTTTTGTCATGTTGTTTGGGTATTTTCATGACACTTTGTGTCTATGTTTGTTTATTTTATGCATTTTAGTTTCTCTATATAGACGCCATTGTGTTGTGATGATATCCATTCTCGTTACGCCTCGCGATTCCGCCTTGGCGGGGTGTGACACAAAGCAATCAAGGGGCCGCCTGTCAGTTCATCAGATTCTGAAAAATCTGTTTCTTTTCAAAAATCCATTTTGGGTCCTAGACCAAAACACATAATGGTAAACAATGTTAAAATTCCTGTTGCTATTGATAATGAGGTCAAACAATTTTATAAATCAACGGTAAAACCCGGAGTTGGATTTTATAAACCAAATTTTAGGACAAAAACTCCACCACCTAGAAGAGTCAATAATCATTATCCTCGTTCTAAGACACCGCAACCAAAAAGAAATGTTGGTCAACAAAACCAACCTCGTGGTTTTCCTATAACTTGGAACAACTTCCAACCTCAAAGTTACACGCCATGAGAAATGTGTTCCCCATTTCCACACCCCAATCAATTGCATCAAATGCAAGGGATATTTAGCACTAACAACTTTGGACCCATGAGATATTGGGGACCAAATGTTTAAGTTATTGTCCTATATAAATAGATATGTCTTGGAGTCAACTTGGAACCTGATGAGCGGATAAAGGATAGCGGATGCTCTAATCACATGACGGGTAACTGAAAGCTCTTCTCAACCTACAAAGCATACAACAGAGGCAATGTCATTTTTAGTAGTAATCTTCACGGTAACATCATTGGAAAAGGTATGATTTCGAATGACTCTCTCAAAATAGATAATGTAGAACATGTAGATAACTTAAGATTTAACTTGCTAAGCGTAGGACAAATATGTGATAAAAAGTGTAGAGTAAATTTTACTGAACATGATAGTGAAATCACTAAGGACGATAAGGTTATGAATAGAGGTATTAGGAAGAAAGGCTTATACGTGATGAAATTAGGAAATAAGCCAAAAGACAAAATTTGTCTTGCAACGATTGATGAAAACTCCACTTTGTGGCATAAGAGATTAGGTCATGCTAGTATGCGTCTCATTCAATCATTAGCATCTAAGGAATTAGTTAGAAACTTACCTAAGCTTAAGTTTGATCAACATTTTTGTGATGCTTGTAAAATTGGAAAACAAGCTCACGCTAGTCACAAAGCTAAGAATTTAGTCTCAACGACTAGATTCTTATAACTGCTCCATATGGATCTCTTCGGTCCATCCGCCGTACGGAGTTACAGAGGAAAGCTTTACACCTTAGTAATAGTAGATGACTATTCTAGGTAGACATGGACAAGATTCCTTAAAACTAAAAACGAAGCCTCCGATCAATTCAAAATATTTAGTATGAAAATACAAAACCAATTAGGATGTTCTATAGTGTCAATTAGGATGGACCATGGTAGGGAATTTGATAATGAAGTGCAATTTAGAGAGTTTTGTAATGCCAATGGTATTATACATAACTTCTTGGCTCCACGCACTCCACAATCAAATGGTGTGGTAGAAAAGAAAAATAGGATACTACAAGAAATGAGTAGAACAATGTTGAATGAATAATCGTTACCACAAAAGTTTTGGTGTAACGTCATAGATACTTCAACATATATCCTAAACCGAATTCTACTTAGAGCCATATTAGGAAAAACACCTTATGAACTATTGAGAGGTAGGAAACCTACTCTTGATTATTTTAAAGTGTTTGGAAGCAAGTGCTTCATCTTAAACACCAAAGATTACCTTACAAATTTTGACCCAAATTCATACGAAGGTATCTTTTTAGGATACTCCTAAAATAGTAAAGCCTACATCATCCTTAATAAACATACCATGAAAATTGAAGAATCACTCAACGTGACATTCGATGAAACTCTTCCACCCTCTAAGACATCACCCTTGGTGGATGATGACTTAGACGAAGAAGAAGCAATTAAGGTTACCGAAAAGAAAAACTTAGAAAATGACATTGAGGATGAAACTTTAGAAATTGACGAAACAGTCAATATTAAAGAATCTAGAAACCATCCATTAGAAAATGTCATAGGAAATCTTAACCAAAGAACTCTTAGGTCACAAGCCCAAAACCAAAGTAACTTCTTTTATTTTATATCAAATATAGAACCTAAGAATGTGAATGAAGCCTTAACAGATGAAAATTAGATAATTGCTATGCAAGAAGAATTAAATCAATTCATTGCAAACGATGTTTGGGAGTTAGTACCACAACTTAGGAATATGACAATCATAGAAACTACGTGGGTGTTTAGAAATAAGTTAGACGAGAACGGTGTTGTTTCTCGAAATAATGCTAGGATAGTTGCTCAAGGCTATAACCAACAAGAGAGGATAAATTATGATGAAACTTATGCCCCAGTTGCCAGACTTGAGTCTATTAGAATACTATTAGCTTATGCTCGTGCTTTAGTTTTTAAGCTATTCCAAATGGATGTAAAAAGTGCATTCCTGAACGGTTATATCAATGAGGAGATATACGTGGCACAACCTCCAGGATTCATTGACTTCAAGAAACCGGATCATGTTTATAAACTAAAGAAAGCTTTATATGGTCTTAAATAAGCACCCAAAGCTTGGTATGATAAATTAAAAAGGTTTTCCTATTAAACATGAATACAAAATGGGAATGGTAGATAACACACTTTTTACTAAAAAGAAAAGTTAAAATCTCATAATTATTCAAATATATGTCGACGACATTATATTCGGTTCGACTTGTCAAGACATGTGTGATGAATTTGCCAAAATCATGCATGACGAGTTCAAGATGAGCATGATGGGTGAACTTAACTTCTTTCTTGGATTACAAATAAAACAAATGGAAGACGGAATCTTATTTAATCAATCTAGATATATTAAAGAAATGCTTAAGAAATTTGGCTTAGAAGATTCTAAACTAATAAAAACCCCCATGTCCTCGGATACTAAACTCACGAAAGATGAAGAGTGTGAGTCGGTAGATAGTACCAAGTATCGAGGCATGATAGGTAGTTTACTCTACCTAACGGCAAGTAGGCCTGATATCATGTTTAGTGTCTGCCTTTGTGCACGCTTCCAAGAGGTCCCCAAAACCTCTAATCTTGAAGCGATTAAGCGTATCTTCCGATACATTAAAGGAACTACGCACTTAGAATTACAATATCTTAAGAGGACCGACATAGAAACCGTAGTATATGCCGACTCTGATCACGCGGGAGATTATGTGGACAGAAAGAGCACTAGTGGT